>JAKTQL010002496.1:64633-91778 GCA_030558815.1 Blastobotrys malaysiensis
AAAAAAAAAGGCATAAAGTCCATAGATATGAAGAATACGGACCGACGGTAAATGTATGAATAATCCCTATATAGCCCTGTATATAAGCGAGCTGGGGGGCTGCGGCTCGTGCGGCTCAAAAGACATTGACAAACGGTCCCCAACGGTCGGCCCATTGTGTCATCATCATATCCTTATACCGTTATCTTATATAGATGTAAGACCAAGGATATCAACTATATAGATTAAGACCTGTCAGAAAAAATGAAAAAAATCGAACAAATCAAACCCCACCTTGAGCCGATGCTCTCGGTTCCACAGGAAGAGCACGTCTCCCCGCTGGAACGCGGGCTCCATAGAGCCCGACAGCACCACAACAATTGGAGAGGAGGAATTGGACACCACGGCAAGTCCCTTATAGAACATGAATGCCGTGGAGATGCCCAAAATGACTGTCAATAGCTGCTGAGCAGCTTTCCGCGGCTCAATCTTCATGGTTCTTCAATGATCTCCCCTGATGCATGCGTGGCTCCTCTTCAACTCCTCCATTACTCCCAACCCTGTGCGCGCGCAAAAACATCGCCAAATCCCAGAACCTTCCATCGCCAATCCTTGTACCGACAATCAGCCAATAAAGGATAATGGGATAATACGCGAAGCAGAATAGAGAGCAATTGGTACTGAGATACTAGGGATGGTTAATTGTAGGCTATAAATTACATAAAATGTACTTGAGTATTAGTAATTTACATGGTGCATGCAATATGCAATATGCAATACTGCACGCGTAGAGGGACCAGCCGCGCGACCCCGTAAAGTCGCCACACTATCCTCGAACTTACCTTCTGTACTACCACTAAAGAAACGACAATGTCTACGGTTCAAGGTACGTTGCGCGGAATCAAGGAGCCAAGCTAACGGGAATTGTATAGTCCAGGTTAGACACGCTGGGAAGAAGTACGATGTCGAGGTTGACCTCGAGGAGCCCGGCGCCGTGTTCAAGTCGCAGCTCTACTCGCTGACGGGGGTGCCCCCGGATCGCCAAAAGATTTTGGTCAAGGGCGGTCAATTGAAGGACGAGACGGACATGAAGGCCCTGGGACTCAAGCCCAACCAGAGCCTTATGATGCTGGGCACTGCGGGCGAGCTCCCCAAGGCCCCCGTGACCCCGCACCAGTTCATTGAGGACATGACCTCGAGCCAGATCGCGGCCAGCAAACCGTCTCCAAGCGGTCTGGTGAACACTGGTAACACGTGTTACATGAATTCGACGCTGCAGGCGCTGAGGATCGTTCCGGAGCTCCAGCAGTCGCTCAAGGGCTATAAAGGCACGAGTGGGTTTGGCAGCTTCGATCTGACCTCGTCGCTCAAGGATCTGTACGGCAGCATGTCCAAGACGACCGATCCGTTCACGCCGCACATGTTTTTGCACGTTTTTAGACAGCGGTTCCCGCAGTTCCAGGAGACGGACCAGAGCGGGTTCCCCAAGCAGCAGGATGCCGAGGAGGCGTGGTCGCAGATTCTGAGTGAGCTGCGGCAGACGCTCAAGGAGGAAGGGGCCGAGAATGCGGCGGGGGTGATTGAAAAGTATTTTGGGGGCGAGTTCCAGACGACGCTCAAGACGGACGAGACGGACGCCGAGGAGCCCAAGGTTGGGGTCGAGCCGTTCCTCAAGCTCAATTGCCACATTGGCATGGGGACCAACTTTGTCCGGGACGGGCTTGTGGAGGGGCTGACCGAGACGCTGGAAAAGCATAGTGACGTGCTCGATAGAAACGCGCAGTATACCCTCAAGAAGGAGATCACGCGGCTGCCCAAGTATCTGACGGTGCACTACGTGCGATTCTTTTGGCGACGGGACACGAGCAAGAAGTCCAAGATTCTGCGTAAGGTTGCGTTCCCGTTTTACTACGATGCGACGGAGCTGTGTTCGGCGGACCTTCAAAAGAAGCTCATTCTCGGGCGAGAAAAGTACCGGGAGCTTGAGAAGGACAAGCAGGAGTTGCAGCGGGCCGCGAAGCGGGCCAAGATGCAGGCCCTCGACGCCGAGCTGGCCAAGGATGTCAACAAGGAGGGCCAGCTGTCCGACTCTAAGAAGAGCGAACTGTCCGACAAGCTTGCGGAAAGTCTTGATCCGTCGCTCAAGGCGGACGAAGGGTGCAACCCAATTGGTCTTTATGAGTTGTCGGCCATTATTACCCACCAGGGCGCCAACGCTGACTCTGGCCACTACCAATGCTTTGTCAAGAATGACGAGGAGGATGGCAAGTGGTGGCGATTCAATGATGACAAGGTGACTGTTGTAGACGAGGCTCGAATCGAGGGTCTTGCCGGTGGTGGTGAGAGCGACTCTGCCCTCATTCTGCTCTACCGGACCGCCGGGTTTTAGTTTACCCTGTCTACAATGTAAATGATGACTACAAATTAAACGAAACCGTTATTGATCTTGTTGCGGGGGTTTGGGGGCTGGCCCCCAACTACAGGGGGTCTGGGGGACTGGTCCCCCAGGTAATTGCACCAAGTGTCTTCATAGACGGCGGGTCTAATTGAAAGATTCGTCTACATGGAATAAAACATTGTATCATTAGTACTTTTGTACCTGGGTCTTGAACGCCTCTACCTCGTCCCAGCACTTCAATGGCTTGCCCTGATTGTCCTTGAAGCACTTGACGAGCTCCTCTCGCGCCTGGACCAGCTCTGGAGAGAGCTCCTTTGGCTTTGGTCGCGCGTCCAGCTGCTCCTTAAGCGCAACGATCTTGTCCCGCAAAGTGTTGGAGTTCTCCTTGTCGTCCGAAGGGGCCTCTTTCAGCGAGCTCACCGCCTCCTTCAATGCTTGAGTGGCCTCGGCCTGCTTCTTCCGCAGCTCCTCCTGCACCCGCTCTTGGATGTAGCTCTCGGTGTACTGCGATCGGGTGTAGTCAGACTCGAGCGACGAGTCCAGCTTGGTCAGCAGAGACGGAGAGAACTCCGTTGGAGTCTTTGGCAAAAACACCTTGGGCTCTTCCTTCGACTGCCGGGCTCCCATTTTTTCTTAGTCGTCGTGGTTTGACCTCGGGGAGCCCTCCGTCCGTCGTTCTGAAATTTGATTGGGATTTACAACGCACGGCTGAACCACTAGACTAGGCGGCCGGTACTGATTGGCGATTTATGCTATGCAGGAGAATTGTCATTAAGGTTCAATTAGGAGGTTATCAAAGTCCACTTCTACGGACGGGTCGGCCAAGGCGTTGCGGAGAAGGCCTATATTGTGTTGCCATCGGATCCACCCAACTCCTTGAAGAAGAGAGTCGCTCAGGTCGTCTCTCTTTTTGCCAAAATCTACATCTAAATCTGGGGCCAGGTCAAAGATACCGGTGGGGGACTGGAGCCAATTGTCTACCAAATGGACCTTGGCCTGCTTTGTAGTTCTATACCTCTTGTTAAAGTTGCCGTCCTCTCGCTTGGCAATTCCGCGGACCCAGTAGGCCATGACCTTGGACGGGGGGATGGCCAATACTTGGGTCTTGATTCCCTGGGATTGTATTTTCATTTGAAGGATAGTATGGATCATGCTTTCGAGCAGGTTGACCCGGGCGATCCACTCGGGAACGTTGCCGATCCCCTGGGATCTCAAGCGCTGCTGTTCTATCAGCACGTAGTCCGGGATCTCCACATCCTCCATGAGTTTGAGAGCCAATTGTGCAAAATGCGGCTGCTCGAATGATTCGCCTACAATGTTCTTGAGCCGCCATTCTTCCACCGTGGGGGAGCTGTCTCCGGCCCTGAGCCGGCACAAGGCCAGATTACGGACTCCCATATCAATAGATAAGATCGTCTTCCCCGAGAGGCGGGGGGAGTTTAATTCGGTAGCATGAAGGAGGCCGTCTATGATGCTTTGCTTGCGGCCCGATTGGGCGACCCCGCAGTTGACGCAAAGCTTTTTGAGCTGAACGTTTTTCAACTTTTGCAACTTGAGCATTTGTTGGACTAAATTCTACCCCAATATGAATATTTACCGGCACTCCTTGGATGCCAGTCGTTTGGTGGAGGGAGATTACTGATAAGTTTTTGGATGTGTTTCTCGCCAGGGGTTGTATCACGAAATCAACAGATATCAATCATATCAACCAGATGTTTCGAAATATTGAATGCCAAAATATTCAATGACCAAAATGCCAAACACTCGTATGCGTACGTATCAGATCGTTATGACGGTCAGTGGGAAACCGATCTATAAAACCACACGACACGCAGCGTGCAGGTTGCCTCACAACATCCAACATGATAACCGACTCGTCATGGCTTCCCAGCTCGTCGGACCCTGCATCTCTCCAACCGTACAATCCACCAATAACCATACGGATCCAACCACGGTCTTTCAAGTTTGGTGATGTTGCGCCCGCAGGAGGTTGGGAGTTTGCTCCATGACCCCGGAGATATGAAATTTTTGGCCCTCAAACAGGCGAGAACGGCATTTTTCCCTCCCACCTGTCGCTTTGCCATTGCTTTGGGGATTGCTCCAGATTGAGGAAAAGAGAGGGTTGGATTCCGCCAACGAAATAATATTTAATGGGTGTGTTGTAGCATTGCACTTTTAAGCGATAATATTTCTTTCTCTCGATAGCCAAAGATGGTGAACCCTGTCCCGCCGCCTCCGATACAATCGCCGCTCAAAAAGACGACCAATGGCCAGTCCCCGCCCCTGTCCGAGTCGCGGCGGCCCAGCACGGTCTCTTTCAACACGACCTCTTCTGAGGCGACCAAGCGTGCTAGCGGACTGCGGAGCAGACAGGCGTCCCCTTCGGGGTCGTCGACCAACCTGCACTCACAGCTCCACCAACATGCCGTTACTGCGGCGGTGGAGCACTCGGCGGGGCCGCCCAAGGCGGGCTCGCCCCATTCGGAGGAGGAGAGCTCGGCGGTGCACATTTTGCTCGCCGCGACGGGCTCAGTGGCAACAATTAAAATCCCGCTTATCATTGGCAAGCTGCGGCAGATTTACCGGGGAAAAGTCAAGATCCAGCTCATTGTGACCTCATCGGCAGAGCATTTTCTGCAGGGTGTCAAGATTCCCGCCGATGTGGCGGTGTGGCGGGACTCTGACGAATGGGAGTCGCGGCATACTGGGCGGGCAGAGTCGGTGCTCCACGTGCGGCTGCGGCGATGGGCCGACATTCTGCTGATTGCTCCTCTGTCGGCCAACACGTTGGCCAAGATCGCCAATGGTATTTGCAACAACTTGATCACCTCGGTGGTGAGGGCGTGGAACCCGTCGACCCCGATTCTGGTTGCCCCGGCAATGAACACGCACATGTATACTAACCCCATGACCAAGAAGCACGTTACAATGCTCAAGGAAGAGTGCCCGTGGATTGAGGTGCTCAAGCCGGTGGAGAAGGTGTTGGTGTGCGGCGATATTGGCATGGGGGGGATGCGTGAGTGGACCGACATTGTGGAAACGTTGATCCAGCGGCTGGGCGGCCCGCCTGATGAAGATGAAGATGAAGATGAGCTTGGCCAGGGTGGTCCAGACGACGAAGATGAGGATGACGATGAAGATGAAGATGACGATGATACCGATAGCAATGCTATACCAGTGGGAACAGGTAATCAATCCAGAAACTGAAAGGAGAGAAAAGAAGGGAAAACTACAAAAAAAACAAAAAAAACAACCTCGGTATAACCGAATATTTGGAATTGGCTCCATGTCGATTCTTTGAAATGTGTAACGATATGTGTAACGAATGAATGACTGCTCTTTTTAACACGTTCGCTTTGAAATATGTACTGGGTTTATAGATCATCATGGAAACTCTCTCGACGATCGTCTATGAATCCAATAGCCTCGTCGAGGATCTCTTTAAGCTCTGGGATCTGGCTCAATCGAAGCTTGCTGTCGCCAAGACTAATGATTTTTGCGTCCATTATGGTCTCATCCAAGTCGAACTGATTTTTCCAATACCATGTGCTCTCTAAAGAGTGCATCGGTATAATACTCTGTATCATGACGGGAATTAACGCTCGATCCATCTTGCTATAATGCGCTGAAAGCATTATAGAATGAGATATGATGACTTCTCCACACCCATTTTCGCGGAACTTGGTCATGTCGACTACAACCATTTCCGGCCAATGGAACTTGTACTTGCCATTAGCTAGTGCCACTTTATGCAACTCTCCAGTCTCCCAAAATCGTGCTGCTTTACGTCGTGATTCTCCAGTACGGGCCATCGCATATGGAGCTTCCCCTAGGTCCATCTCCACCAGCTCTTTTAGGTCGCTGCGCACTAACGAAATGGTCCAAGCCAGATCACTTTCCCCTTGATTGACCGAGGCAGTATGGCATCTAAAAACATAATACCGCCTGCAGGTGCACGCCTACTATCAGATGCAGTGACATCCATCTTGGCCATTTGTAAGTAATCATCGAATAGTCAAAGCCATACGCGGCGGCTATCTTCGTAATGGCATGGCGAACTTTAGGGGTGATGCTGTCACCATCAACAATCCACAATTTGACGCTTGATTCCGTGTTCCTCATAACACTAATCATCATCCAGAGAATAGCGGTAGTACTGGCGTGACTTGTTGTAATGATATTAATTTCGGCATTTGGAGACATCTGGCCCTGCACGCCTTGTTCAATAACGTTCGAAACTCGCGTGGTATTCTGCACACTTGCCGATACAACAGGACCAATTAACGAAGAAATCCATGTCTCTGCCCATTCAGAATCGTCCATCCCGACGACACGGGTCTTCTGGCCTTGGCTTTCGATACTCCAAAGTCCAGGATTAGTTTTCAGTTGGAAATAGCCTAGAGGATTGATGGAATTCGTCTCTGCCACCTTCTTGTCCTCCAATGTCTTTAGCACAATTGTATCATATGGGTTACCCGTATATCCTTCAAGTATTATCCCCTGAAGCTCATATGATATCACAGTGGACCATAAATCCTCGGGGAATATATCACGTGTCCCACTCAACGGCTTTCGAACTACCGTGTCCCATGATTCAATTGTGTGCAACTCAATCGAAACTTTCTCTCTCCATATATCATCCCAATCCATGGAAGGTTCGATGAAATCATATATCAGCGCCCCCTTATGGTCAAATTTCGGAGACGGACTCAAACAAAAGTCATAATACCCCTTTAAAGGCAATTCGTCCAAAGAATCATTAGGAGATAAGAATATTTTCGCTGAGATCCCTTCTATTCTGCCCAGGATAGAGACTAAAGCGATATAAAATCTGCCTTGTTTACTGAGTGGATCAATAACGGCAGTTATATTGATTATCGGCATGGACGCAACTCCATACGCAATAGACGAAGCGTCACCTATCCATTCATCCGTTGTAATCCTCGGGCTCTTGATAAATGGCTGCAGCTCTCGTTCGAAGAGTGGCAGCTCATCATCGTCACGATAATAGGTCTTGGTATACTTCGAGACGTACTTATCGAGGTTAGCAATGGACATCTCGGCACCAGAGAGCGGGAAAGAATCCATGATCGACTTTACTCTGACACTTTCATATGTGTATAGATTCTTGAGATCTGTCTGACTCAAAGGTTTTTCAGGGACAATCAGCCTGCCACTGCTTACCAAATAGCCAGTTGATGCGGTCTTGAAAATACCTTGCAACTGCTTCGTCCAAGTTCGGGACAAGCTGAAACCCCTGGATTTGGGTTCATTGGACAATATCTCTTGCTGCAGCTGTGAGATATGATCCTCTAGCTCTCCAGTATAGCCTTTAAATGCCAATTCCAGCTCTTGGACAAAAGATTTCTCATGCCTCAACTATCGCAGTGAAATGGATAGTATATGTTTACTACTATCACAAGGTTAGATCTACAATCGATAAAATATTCATTCATTCTATTACTCATAACTTATCATTACGCATCAGTCTCAATAATTGCAATCAAATCACCAGTCTCAACCATATCCCCGGACTTTGGCAAAATCTTGACAACCTTGCCGCTAATTGGGGCGTTGATGACCATCTCAGTCTTCATGGCCTCAAGGATAACAACTCCCTGGCCCTCCTGGACGTAATCTCCCTCGACGACACAGCTCTTCCAGAACCGACCGGCCATGACTTCGGCATAGAGCTTGAAGTGCTTGTCATTGTCAGCAATCTGGGCAGATACATCGTCTTCTTCTGGCTTGGCAGACTCGGTCTTTTCATGCTCGGCCATAATCTCGAGCATTCTTTCGTGGCCCTCGATCTTTCTAGTTGCGACAGCCTCAATCTCCGCTCTGTTCTCAGCAAGCCATTTGGCGTAGTTCCCATAGTCGAAAACAGAGTCTTCAATGTTGACAACAAATCGACCATTGTTAACGTCATCAACCATTCGATCCAGAGTTGCCTCTGAAACTGGATAGAATTCAATCTGATCGAACTGGTTAAGCAACCATGGCTGATTATTAGGTCGATTCAGCATAAGCTTATCCCAAATTGGAATAGTTCTGCCAACAAGCTGATAGCCACCTGGAGAATCCATGGTGTAGATACACATGTACATACCGCCGATACCCACAGCACCATTTGGAGTGTAAGTTCGTGACGGGTTGTACTTTGTACCAGTCAATCGATGTCGTGGGTCAAGTGGAACAGCACATGGTGCACCAAGGAAGACATCACCACGACCAAGAACAAGATATCTGGCCTGGTAGACGGCGTCCCGGACATCGTTACGGTCTTCGAAACCATTAATCTTCTGGAGGAAGTCAACGTTGTTAGGAAGCCATGGAGCATCCGACTTGATTGTCTCCTGATATCTCTTGACAGTTTCAAGGATCTTTTTGTCCTCGAAAGCCATTGGCAATCGAATAACTCGCGATGGCACCTGCCATCGGTCGTAGAGCCGGATGGACTGCTCAATCTTGATGAGCCGTTCCATAAGACCACTCTGTCCACCCGAAACCTTTCTTGGATCATACTGAATGAGAACTGATCTGACACCTGGAGTCATCTCAAGGACACCTGGAATATTGCCCATAACAGCCTCAGTCAGCTTATGCACTCGGTAGCAATGGTTGAGGTCCATAACGTTATCACCATACTCGACAAGGACGTATCTGTCACCAGCTTGTCGGTATACGACCTTGGGGGTGTGTTTGTCACCAGCGTTCTTATAGAGGATTGGGTCACATACTTCCAATGGATGATTGTCAAGGTCCAGAGCCTTCTGACCAGTAAGATCGAGGCCTTCAATCATGATATCCTGAGACCGCTTGATCTGCATGGCCTCGGCATAAGAGACTGGTACAAACTGGATACTGTCTCCCGGCTTGGCCTGGCCAATCTTCCACATTTCGGCTTCGACAACAACAGCAGCACAAACAAATCCACCAAGCGATGGGCCGTCGCAGGTCAAAATCACTGGTTGGTCACCAGTAAAGTTAATGGCACCAATAGAATATGGGTAATCATGTGCATTGGATGGATGGAGACCTGCTTCGCCGCCATCTTTTCTGGCCCAGTCGGGCTTTGGTCCATTGCAAAGTCGCACACCAAATCGATTGGAGTTGTAATGGACCTTCCACTTGGCAGAGAAGAACTTTTCAAGATACCCATCCGCGAAGAAATCAGGAGCGCCATGTGGACCGCAAGTGACGGCAACCTTCCAATCGTTAGTCATCTGTGGAAGAATATCAGATGGAGCTGGTCGAGGATTGCAGACAGGTACGGGGATGTGGCAGAATTGACGGTCTGGTCGACCGAGCCACAAGATGTCACCGATCTTGAGGGTTCGACCATTTTGTCCACCCAGATTACCGAGAGCAAATGTGGATCGAGACCCAAGGTACTCTGGAACATCAATACCGCCCCGAACAGCAAGATATGATCGGCAACCAGTCTCAAGCTTGCCCACAACAAGCTTCTGACCAGCCTTCACCTCAATCGGCTCGAAGAACTTGATTGGCTCGCCATCAACAGTAGCATTAGACTTGCCTCCAGTAAGAGAAATGACAGAATCATGGTGGAAGACCAAGCTCGGGCCAATAAGGGTGCACTCGAGCAATGGTGCTTTCGGGTCATTGCCAACAATTCGGTTGGCCAATCGGTGGGAGAAATCATCCATAGGACCAGATGGAGGAACACCAATGTGCCACAACAGCTGTCGACCTGGATAATCCTGCACAGTAGTGTAACTGCCAGCGAAAGTGACCTCTGCTGCAAATGGAGTGTACTTGTAGGAATCAAGCAACTTAGTGGCCACCTTAGCCTCCCGGAAGTAAGTGGAATCAGCAATAGATCTCAAATAATCAATGTTGCTGACAAGTCCACTGACCATAGTCTCGTCCAAAGCAGCACTAAGCTTGGAAAGGGCATCAGCTCGGTCCTTACCATGGACAATGATCTTAGCAAGAGTTGGATCATATTCAGCCGAGACCTTGGTGCCAATAGAAATCCACGTATCGACTCGAGCATTGGATGGGAAGACAAGTTCGGTGATTTGTCCTGGCGAAGGAAGGAAACCCTTGACTGGGTTCTCGGCATAGAGGCGAGCTTCCATGGCTGCACCCTGAGGAACAATCTTCTGTGAGAAGTCAGGAGCACGATCACAAGCAATGTAAAGCATCCATTCAACGAGGTCAAGGCCTGTAACGGCTTCGGTGATCGGATGTTCCACCTGCAGTCGTGCGTTGACCTCAAGGAAGTAGAATTCATCACGTCTTTCGTCGTAAATGAACTCGACCGTGCCCGCGTTCTTATACTTCATAGTTCGTACAAGGTTCTCGGCTGAAGCATGCAGTCGCTCTCTCGTGGCCTGCGGCAGATTTGGAGCAGGGGTTTCTTCAATAATCTTCTGGTTTCGTCGCTGGAGAGAGCAGTCTCGCTCGCCAAGAGAGATTGCATTGCCCTTGCCGTCACCCAGCACTTGAACTTCAACGTGTCGAGAGTTGTCAATGAAACGTTCGAGGAAAACACCAGAATCGTTGAAGAAAGCTTTTCCCTGTCGCTTCACGGAATCGAATGCTCGCGACAGCTCCTCGTCGTTATTAACTCGCTGCAGACCGATACCTCCACCACCTGCGGTAGACTTAATCATGAGAGGGTACTCGAGCTCGTTTGCAATCTTGAGCGCCTCATCGAGCGTGTCAACAAGCCCAGATCCTGGCACCAGTGGAACACCAGCCTTTTGAGCAATCTCTCGTGCAGAGTGCTTGAGACCGAGCTTTCGGATGGAATCGGCCGAAGGGCCGACAAAGACGATACCCTCGTCTTCGCATGCCTCAGCAAAGTCAGCATTCTCGGAAAGGAAACCATACCCTGGAATAATAGCCTGGCATCCGGTTCGCTTAGCAGCAGTGATGATCTTTCTCACGGACAGATACGTCTCCGCTGACGTGTGTCCGTTCAATGGGACGCTGTCGTCTGCATCAAGGACGTGCTGGGCATATCGATCAGGCTCAGAGAACACTGCAACCGCCTTGATATTGAGCTTCTTGAGGGTTCGAATGATTCGAACAGCAATCTCACCACGGTTAGCAACAAGAACAGTGTTGAAAGGCTTGGCCTTGGATGTATCTGAAATGTAATTCTTCCATCCACCATACTTGGTAATGTCGTTAGAATCGATGACCTCGGAATAACCAGACTCTTCACAGATAAAGCCCTTGACCCAGGATCCATCCTCCAGTTCCACATTTCCGATCCCCAATGGGTGTGGAACCATAGAAATGAAGTCACCAAATCGCTCGGTTGGAACGTTCCAAATCTCAATGGCAATGTGTTCACCATGGTGCGCTACTCGACGCAATCCTGGCTTCTTTGGAACAGAGTTTGGCAAAGCATAGAGGCGATAAGCTCTAGCGGTACTGGTCTTCTTGACCAGCTTGGCGTCAACCTTCTGGAGCTGCCAATTGAGAGCCATACCAGAGAGATGGCCACCCACTACAGCCAATGGAACAGAGTCTGGTTCAGTGCTCGGAATTGATGGGTTAAGTATGTCACCGCCGTCAACTGAAACACCAGTGCAGCCGACTGTTCGCTCAGGGAATTGAGCCAGGAAACGCTGAGCCACATCAAGAAGAGCATAGTCATTGAACTTCTTGGAAAGCAAAGTGATGCCTTGTGGAAGACCATCTGCTCGGAAACCAGCCGGGATGGCAAGCCCAGACATGTCACCAAGGTTAACGAAGTTAGTGTAAGTGCCCTGTCGAGAATTGACAAGAATCGGCTCAGCTTCAATCTCCTCAAAGGTTGGATTCAGTGGGCAGGTTGGTACGACGAGACCATCAAATTGGTCAAATTCTCGTTCGATTCGCTTGAGCAAATCCTGACGCAGGTACTCATAGTCAAAGAAATCAGCCGCGGTAAAGTTCTCGGCCTTCTTGACTACTTCGTAGACAACTGGATCCATTTCGTCTTTTCGTTGGGTCATGAAATCTCGGATAGCAGAGTATCGCTCGGCGACCCATGGGCCTTCGTACAGAATTCGAGCCAAATCATAAAGAACGGTAAAATCGGTATGGATGATCTCAGCACCCATCTCTTTGAACCGAGCAAGAGCATTCTTGAACACCTCAGCGTTCTGTTTATCACCAAAGAACTCTGGATCCTTTGGAACCGCAAACACTGGTCGCTTACCGAATGTCGTCAATGGCCGTGATGGCATTTGTCGTGAATACCCGTATGCCTGATCGTACTGGGCGGCTAGAGAGAAGACAAGTTGGGCATCCCGCAAGTTAAGAGAGAAGATGGAGACACAGTCAAGAGACTTGCAGGCTGGAACAACACCGGAGCACGAGAAGGCGCCCACGGTTGGCTTAAGACCAACCAAGTTGTTGAGGGCGGCAGGAACTCGCCCAGATCCAGCAGTGTCGGTGCCGAGGGCAAATGGACACAGACCGCGGGACACGACTGAGGCAGAACCAGAACTAGACCCACCGGAAATATGCTTATCGGAGAAGGTACAAGACGGCTTACCATATGGGGATCGGGTGCCGACGAGACCAGTAGCAAACTGGTCGAGGTTAGTCTTACCAATAACGATCGCGCCAGCCTTCTTGAGCAGGCTCACAATGGTAGCGTCCTTCTCAGCAGTGTACTTGAGTCCTGGGCATGCTGCAGTTGTCGCAAATCCTTCAACATCGATATTGTCCTTCACAGCGAAGGGGACGCCATACAATGGCATGTTCTATCGGGTGTCAGCATACTTGCTAGGGTGAATGATAAGATAACTTACAGTTGGATCGGACGGTAGAGCGTCCCATTGGTTTTTCAGCAAGTCAAAGCTGGCAATTGAAATCCAGGCAGGGTCCTTGGAGTCAAAGGACTCGACAAGATCGACAACGCTCTGGAAAGCCTCGGACTGCGATGCAGAGAGCTGGTGGCTTCTCCACTGCTCGATAGTCCACTTACTCATCTCGCAGTGAATTCTACTCCTTGACAAGGTTAGTTTAATTGGCATGGTTGCCAGGGTTGGTACGACTTACAATCAATTAATATATCCAATGCTATCTCAGATCGGCACAGTTTATACGGGGCCAGTTATAAAGATAGAGAACAAAATGTACAAAACAATTGGTTAGTATACTGATTTAAACTCTTTTTGCACCGTACACCATTGTTCTTATATACTTGGGCTTTGGACCAATGGTGGCTCACTTGCACTAATGGCACCCCACTCCAACGCTGCTCAGTAAAGTTGGCCGAATCCCACGAGCCGTTCGGAGCCTTCGACTACCCCGGCACAGTGAATATGCCGGAATAACTCAAGTGTCGATGCACCTAGATAACGACGCGTGCTGAAAGAGCCAATCAAGATATTCCGATAACAACGCGCCCTTATCTACGTCCATTCCGGAACATGTCGGACCCCCCGTGTCGGACATGGCCGTTAATAAATTGACCCTTCGCGCTGCTATTTTTCTAGTCAATTCTCAGGGAGATGCTGAGCAACTTTCCCATTTTGCGGGAACTAATTGCAGTGATAGCATGGCTATTGTGAGTATATGGTGATGATGATCTTGAGTAAACTCGGGTGTCCAGTGCAGGATATCGGCGGAAGTCGTTCCCCGACAGCAAGAACGGTCGGTCGCCGATACACCACCTACCTATAATACAGTGGATCCTACGTACTAGGCATGGGGGTCATTCTCCGGCGGTAGGTTGCCGTCAATAGACCTTGGAGGTACAATCAGCCAATCGGATGTCACAGTCTGCGAACTGGGCATTATCTATCGTAAGGTGAAGCAGATCGGACTTTTCACCTCTCGGAGACGTTGACTGGATGCATGCCAAGTCCCACTTCTGCACTGATAGATGTGCAAGATAACGCTTTCTCGGCATGAAATCTAAAAGCCTGATACTTGAGATTACACTGGAAATTTTAGCTTTTTTGTGGAGATGCGGTTGAGGCTTCCAGTCTGGCCAAAGTGCTGATTGCGGGGTTGGCCGATGGATGGTTTCTACTTGCTGTATAGACCCAGAGGGCTATTTGCAGACAATAATCGGAAACCCACCTTCCTCTACACGTCATGCAGAGTGCCGCATGAGCCCATACCCGAATTACTTGGCCACCTGCTCTATGTGTGTAGTACAATCCCCGAATTACGAGGTTAAATAGAATATCCACTACAATAAAAGTTGAAATTACAGATATGAAGTAGGCGCTCTACTTTGGAGCTCTAAGCAACATTCTCCCAGAATTGTGTAGAATTTCACGCCGTGGGCATCATGCCTTGGCCGTTTAAATGTAGGTGGATGCTGCGGACAAAAATAGGCGGAGTAGTCACTATTCTTTGGCATTAGCCGGTTGCAACCGAGTATAGAGGTCCGAGCGGCCACGATTTTTGAAACAACACTAACATTTCATTGGCGGAAGGCGATCTAATGAAAGTATACCCGTGTCTGTAATACGCCCTTACGTTCCTTTCGGCCAAATTCAGGTCGAACCGTAGTACCGGCGAAGAATTGAGCCGCAGTGCCAATAGATGACCTGTTTATAGCACACTTTATTAGAGTTCTACAAGTAATACACGGCATGCTACTGGGAAATCTTTTTGGCAAATCCGTTTTCAGTTTCGTACAGCAGCTACAGGGGACTTGAACGAGCTTTGTGGAGCCTTCGAACAAAACAACTACCTGGTACAGTATCCGATATGTGTGCTACGTCATGCGTAAAATAACCGAATTCAGTCTGGCGATGTATGATCGGACTGAGTGAGGTACATTAGCTCTTTGATGTCCCATAGTTTGGTAGAGTCGATCCGAAAAAGATTGGTATGGACATGGCTAAACATTTGATAGCGCATAATTTCATCATTGGCAATTCGCGACTTTTCAGGATTCCAAAGCTCTAACCGATTAATATTCGTTAGGCAATCTATTGCTCCGCTTAGAGTGCGAGCAACGTCTTGAATTGATACATGATAGTAGCCAAGTAGAAGGGCATTAATCTGTATTCTATTGCGAATGATTCGTCGAAATAGGGGCTCCAGAGAGGTATCTGACCAAATTGCGCGAGTGTCGCGATGATGTTTTTTGCGGAGTTCTCGGTGGCTACGGTGCCGGAATAATGTCAAAGTAATATCGCTGTGCCATAGCATTAGAGGCTCTTCATTCAATTCACCCACATAAAAGGAATCAATAATTTGGCCAGGGGGTAGCGCTCCAATTAAATCCATCATCCATAGGTCAGTATGGCTAATCGCTCCTACAATAGCGAGCTTTTTTATCTTGGGCGTGCCTATGCGTACTTGTCTAGCAGGCCGGTGGTGTGAATGTAAAATCACCAGCAGGTCTAGACCGTGTGGTATTTGAAGTCTTGCCCTAAACCCTGTACTGCAACTGTCGATTACTATGCTCTTGATTGTACTGGGTATGAGCAATGAAGGAGGTTTATATGTGATGCGAATATCTAGATTCGAGGTAGTGCGAGGAATCAAAATTTCAGCAGGAAGCTGACTTCTAGGGGTCAGGTACATGGTTTTCATTAACGGTCCAACAGAATATATAATCCCCATGTTGTTGTTTATGCACCGCTGATCCAAGTGTGTCTCAAAATTGATATTGGAATTGAAATTGAAATGCAGGTATTTCACGAGCGCAACGATATCTGTGACTCTGTTCTGACGTCGTTTCTCTCGCAACTTGATTGATATTTTTTTGGCCAGTGGGGCACCGTCTTTCGCCAATTCGAATATCTTTAAAACTTCGTCGTCGCCTTTATATCCAAATTCAATATCGAGGACGTCAAGAGGAATCCAATGCCAAAAAAAAGCAAAATGCATAAAGAAAATATGCAAGGCCCGGTCACAGCCGTTGAATATAATTTTCGTTTCTCTCACGTAATTTTTGTTTGTAAAGAATAGCCGAAGGATTTTGGAAAACTTGTCAGGAGTATGGGCAGAATGTTGTGTTTCATCATTTAGGCGAGCAGTGTCGAAATCGAGTATTGCTTGTTGGTAAGCATTTTCAATCGTTACCTTTTCATCTTGTTGGAATATAATTACCATTTTTTTCCAAAGTCGCCGTTTCTTTTCCTCTGCAAAGGCTTTACAAACTAATTCGGTTTGATCAAGTAATCTGTCATTCTCTAGAAAGTCAAAGATCTTTAACAATACATCATACGGAATATTTGAAGTGGTCATTGTCAATGGATATAGTAAGCTTGAAGATAGAAAGTCCCCAAAAAACAGCAGAAAATATTCCAGATACCATATACCCTATTTATACAGTTTCTATTGTACCGGTAGTATATCCGCGCTAAATGGGAAGATTCGATTAGAGAGAGAGAGAGTTGTTAATCCCTTGTATAATATGAAAACAGCAAGGCAAGGAGCAATAGTCGCCTACAGGCAATTCTGGCGATAGTTCAACCTAAATCCAAATCTTATCCTTCAGAGATGCCGGTACAAATCTTTAGTCACCACAAGTGTAGGACAACCAACGATCCATTCTGCGAATCTTATTGACCACCATGACATCATTGGAAACTCTACGTTGTTTACAGCAAAATATTTATAAATATTAGCAGGTATTTTATTGAACCACTGTAGTAGGGTAATACCCCAGATATAACGTAGATCTCGAGGTAAGACATTTCCCCACAGTATATCATAGGCCTGAGTATATCACAGACTGCTTTATCTCCAACATGTACATGGTTACCGAACGGCACGACCCTCCTCCGTAGTAACAGCAGCATGGGATCCACCGATGATAAAGGAATTGAGAAGTCAATGGACTTCATTGACTTTTGCTACGAGAACCCAACTGTTTTCCATGCGTGTAACTACTTTTTGAGCCTTCTCAAGACGAACAATTTCAAATATCTGAGCGAAAGGGACGTTTGGGATGGCCAGCTCAAGCCAGGCGGCAAATACGTGACGACTCGAAATGGATCGTCCCTTGTAGCATTTGAGGTCGGTAAGAACTGGAAGCCTGGGCAAGGTGTTGGCATTGTGGGGTGCCACATTGACGCCAACACGGTTAGATTGAAGCCCATTTCCAAGAAGGATCCTGTCGATGGGTTTAGACAGCTGGGCGCAGCTCCATACAGCGGCGGGTTTGGTAACACCTGGTGGGACCGAGACCTGTCCATTGGAGGCCGACTGATCGTGTATGATTCTGAGAAGAAGCAGTATTCGTCCAAGCTTGTACAGATTCAGCGGCCAATTGCGCGTATTCCAACGCTGGCCCCGCATTTTGGCAAGGACGCGGTTGGGCCATTCAATAAGGAGACGCAAATGACGCCGGTTATTGGCCTCATGACTGATGATGGAGAGACCCCAACCAAGGAGGAGCAGAAGTGTCCGCTTGCTGACCGACACGATATCAAGCTGCTTCGGGCTTTGGCAAAGGAGGCCAATGTTGAGGTTGCCGACATCCGACAGGCGGAGTTGGAGTTGTTTGATATCCAGCGGGGCGCAATTGGCGGCCTCGACCGGGAATTCATGTTTTGCTCGCGGTTGGACGACAAGCTGTGTTCATTTGCTGCAGTCCAAGGGCTTATCAAGACCGCGGGATCGAGTGCCGATAGCATCAACATGGTTGCTCTGTTTGATGATGAAGAGATTGGGTCGTTGCTGCGACAGGGAGCTCGAGGCGGGCTGTTTGAGGCAGTGGTTGAGCGGATTAATGCGCAGTTTGATGGGGACGACGAGACGTTGCGACTGACCTATGCCAATTCGTTTTTCGTATCCTCTGATGTGACGCATGGAGTAAACCCCAACTTTACCAGTTCGTACCTGGAGCATCACAAGCCCAAGCTTAACTATGGCATGGTAGTCAAGCTGGATCCGAATGGGCATACTACCTCGGACTCGGTGTCGACTGCGCTGATAGAGCAGGTTGCACGCAAGTCGTCCAACAAGATCCAGTACTTCCATATTCGAAACGACAGCCGGTCCGGGAGTACGATTGGGCCGTACCTATCTTCATCCACGGGGATGCGAGCGGTGGACATGGGTATTCCGCAGCTCTCGATGCATTCTATTCGGGAGGCGACCGGGTCGCAGGACGTGTACTTGGGAATCCAAATGTTCAAAGCGTTTTATTCTTCTTGGTACGACATTAACCAGGAGTTTAAGCACGGCGATTTATAGGAGCTTAAGCACGAGTCATAGAAGATAGATGATACAGGGGAGTGGCAATTTGTACATTGAATTGTCGCTCTACTAGTCTACATACAGTAAATGTAACTCTAAGTGCAAAATAAATACGCTTACTTCTGCTGCTGGCCGCCGTACTTGGCCTTCCACTCGTCAATCTTGGACTCCTCAATTCGCTTGAACAGGTACTTGGCCTTGCCAATGCAGTGATCGCCCTTGATGGGCAGGTCAAACTTGTCAGGGATCGATCGCTCTGGCGCATTGAGCTGCTCAATGATGCCCTGGGAGGTCTCTGGCATGAATGGAGTGATCAACGCAGAGAGGAGATATACCAAGTTGAGACCAACGCCAATAACGGCGGCACACTTGTCGGGGAAGTTGTTGAGCAGGTTGTTGTCGAGCTTGTTGTCCTGGAGGAACTGGTTACCCCGGGCCGAGATGTGCATGGCGAGCTCGAGACCTCGTCGCAGGTGGACCGCCTCCATGTTCTCGTTGTACTCAGCCAGCAGCTTGTTAACGTCCGTCTCAAACGTAGTGTACGACTCGCCAATGGACTCAACCGAGTACTGGGGCAACACACCGTTGAACTTGGCGTTGGCGAACTTGACCAGTCGGTTGACAAAGTTGCCGAGGTTGGCGAGCAGCTCACTGTTGTTTCGAGACACAAAGTCGGACCACGAGAACTGGGTGTCCGAGGTCTCTGGCCGGGCCATGGCCAGGTAGTATCGCCACACCGATGGAGACAAGCCAATGTCCTGGGCATTGTTGCCAAACACACCAAGGCCTCGCGACTTGGAGAACTTGCCGCCCTCATACTGAAGGTATTCGGTGGTGCTGAGGTGGTGCAGCTTGGTCCACTCCTCCTTGGTGCCAAACAGGGTGGCCGGGAACACCACGGTGTGGAATGGTACATTGTCCTTGCCCATGAACTGGTAGAGCTGCACGTTCTTTGGATCGTTCCACCACTTTTGCCACTCCTTAGTGTAGGACGCGGTGATGGAAATGTAGCCAATACACGCGTCGAACCACACGTAGAGCACCTTATCGTGGAACTTTTCCAGCGGCACTGGGACACCCCACTTGAGGTCTCGCGTGATGGCTCGTGGGTGGAGACCCTCCTTGAACCAGTTCTCAGTAATTGTTCGGCCGTTCTTGGACCACTGGCCCTTCTCCTGGGCCTCGTCGTTCCATGCCTTGACCTGGGCCTCCAGCTCATTGAGCAGCAGGTAAACGTGCTCGGTGGACCGCTTCTCCGGGGTCGCGTTATCCAGCTTGCATCGTGGATTAATGAGCTCGAGCGGGTTCAGCAAGTGACCGCACTTGTCGCACTGGTCACCCCGGGCATCATCGTAGCCACAGAACTTGCAAGTACCCTCAACGAATCGGTCCGCCAAGTACCCATTGTGCTCTGGGCAGTACAGCTGCTCGGTAACCTCCTCCTTGAGGTACCCGTTCTTATCCAGCTTGAGGAAGATATCCTGTGCGATCTCCGTCTGCTTGGGGTCCGAGGTTCGGCCAAAGTGATCAAATCCAATCTGGAACCAGTCATACACCTGCTTGTGAATGCGGTTGTACTTGGTGCACAGCTCGAGAGGCATCACCTTCTCCTCAAGCGCCTTGGTCTCTGTCGCAGTACCGTACTCATCAGTACCGCAGATATAGAGCGCATTGTAGTTACGCGCCTTGGCGTATCGGGCATAAATGTCCGCACTCAGCACCGAACCCACAATGTTGCCCAGGTGCGGCACATTGTTCACATATGGCAATGCAGAGGTAATGAGGATGTTTCGCTCGCCATCCTTGGGCAGAATGGTGCCCTCGGACTTTCGCACCTTGACCGATTCGTCCACATGGACGGCGCCCGTGTTCTCGGGCTTGGGCCGTTCCGGAGCCGCTGGGGTCTCCTTGGCCTCCTTGGGGGCCTTGGGAGCAGCCTTGGGGGTAGCCTTGGGGGCAGCGGCAGAGACAGATCGTGACCCTGGGGCAGATGGAGAGCCTTCCTTGGTCACATACTGCGTAGCCGTCTTAATAGCCGGCTGAACCCGCGGGTTCCCAGAGAACTTCTGGTACCACAGCAACAGCTGCAAATCTTGCGACAATGCGCCCTTCCCAGCAAAAGTGACCAGCCCGTGGAGCGCCGAGAAGGCAATTACGTTGGCGACGGTCAAATCAGACCCCTGTAGCGAGGAGCTCAGCACCTGACACGTCTTCTCGTCCAGCTTTGATCCCTGCTTAAGCGCGTTGTACAGCGCCGTCTCCTCAAAGGAGATGACCGTCTCCTCGGCCCGGGTCGGCGCCTTCTTCGCCAGGTACCGGACCATGGCATTGGGCTCGATCAACGTCTGGTTGCCGTCGTCGATTCGGAGCACCGGCGCCGTCACGTCCTTGGTCGAGATGACCTTCGCCGTGGGCTCAAACAGGTTCACGGCGAGCACCGCCTTGAGGTTCTGCGCGACCGAGAGCGGGTCGCTAGCATTGGGGACTAGCAATTTCATCTTGGGCCAACTATGGGTAGGAGGGGTATGACTGAAATTTCACCTACTTCATGTTCCCCAAGCGATCGGCACGCCGGCCTCGCGCGCCCACCCGGGCCTCATCGCCGCCGCACCCCTGTATCTCAACCCCGGGCGACGACTCAATTGAACTGGGGGACCAGTCCCCCAGACCCCCTGTAGCAGGGGCTCCGCCCCTAGAACCCCAGATCAGTTAGACGGGGGTTTGGGGGCAGAGCCCCCAGCTACGGGAGCTCGAGGGCTGGCCCTCGAATGCACTAGGCGAGCAATTACCTGGGGGACCAGTCCCCCAGACCCCCTGTAGCAGATACATGCTCAAGAGTTTGGCTTATAAAGGACTTTAATTGACTAATATTCTTATGCACAAAACTTCAAAAAAGTGCTTAAGACGCTCATGGTAAACGAGATCTCTACCTCGCTAAGCATAGAGTAGTCGTTGATGAAGTCAAACTCTATTGGCAATTCTATATAAACAACTGTTGTTGTTTACACTGCTGAAAACTATCAACTACAGGACCAACCAATATCTGCTCAATATTGTGTCAATACTCAAGAATATTTCCAACGACCTCCAGATGCAACCCAATTTCGATTGAAGCGCAACAAGGTGCAATTCGCTATGCCAACACACTGTGCCTTGAGTAGTTGTATACGGCGTGTAAGAAGGGTCAATGTGTTGCCAGAGATCAGAGACGTATTAAATGCAGCTAGCTTCGCCCGCGATAAAACGCTTGTAAACTATAACTTTTCGGCAGTTATGACCAAGGAGGCTGGCGTGCGATATATGGTCGACCAAATTGGGGTTACTCCTGCTGAAGCGATATTGAACACAATAATTAATGAAGGTGACAATGGATCTCACACCTTGATGAGCGAGCCGGAATTTACAACCCCAATGCACAGGTATGCTGGCCTGGTGCATAAAATCAGCACTGATGGCGGACCCGATGAGATCTACGCATTCGCCGAATACAAAACCCCGGGATCCCTACCAATGGAGTCAATTGGTGGAGAAGACGTTCCACATGGCAGAGTGGTCGAAATAGAAGGCAATGCGTTTATCGCCATAAACCAGGTTGCTCAATACTCTATGGATTGTGACTGTCGTTATGCCGCACTTATTGACGGCTTCGTTATTTGGCTATTGGATTTCTCATCCTATTCAGATGGCGAGGTCGGACTTGGGTGCATTGTGATCAAGCCAGGAATTAGAGAAGAAACGCTAATTGCAGGGATCTTGGTAAATATGTCACGAGGACTAAAACATCGACGACCGGATCTTTTTACTGCAGCATTCTACCAGAGGATCATGAATCGGCGGAGGCAACGGGCAATGAGGAAACTACTAAATATGGCAACTGCCCTTTTCCTCTTAATCTCTACCTTTTTTCCCTGTCTCATTATACTATACCACTATTCCAGCTACCTTATGTAAATTAGTTATCTACGGTACCTGCTCCGCCCCAGAACCCCAGCTATGGGAGCTCGAGTACCCGGTACTTGAACAAGAATACAGATAATCAATTATGATACGTCATTGTATGTAACCAAGCCTACTGATGAGGATATTTAATTCTCGGCCTCAAATTCCAACGTGAGTAGTTTGTCGTATCTGAAGGTATAGTGATCTCAAAAACACATCCCTCATGGTGGTGAATAAGAGTTGGTGACCCATCCGTACTTCCCAGTAGTCGTTTAATGACAGGTAACATACCGGCCAATATGGACTAGCAGGAGCATCTAGTTGACCGTAAAAGTGGCGGAGTACCATTATAATCTAGCCTACTTTCCGCTCTTTCGAGATCCCTAAAGAAATAGATGTCTGTTCTATCCTCAGGGGAATTAAAAAAATCGTGTGCATATGCAAATTCCAGGCTGTCTGTTGGAAAGGTAACTTAAGTAGACGTCCACCAACTCCACTTTCCTCAACAAGTTGAAATTTATGTGTCTGGTTGACATTTAGTAGAATAATCCAAATACTGTTCCCTGTCTAAATGACTTATCCATGGTGCATCTACTATGGTTTGTAGGCATTTACTGGGGTAGCCTTTAGGTACGCCGGGGAACCTGTGATCGATTCAGCGGATATCACGCCAAAACTAGCTAGAATAGCCATGAGGAAGAGTTCATTTTTTCAGTTTGATAGGACAGATTATCGGCTATGTGTCTAGGGGAAATTAGGGGCATTTTATATCTCAAACTCCTTATATCTATTCTAGCTAATTTTGGTATGGATACTCGCTGAATCGACCCCAGGTATCATAATATCTACTTGCCGGTACTTGTACTGATGCGGAAGGTGGAGTTGCTGGACATTTATAGGGATATTGCTCAATTCATCAGCTTGATGCAAATCAAGCACTCGTTGGAGACTCTTTGTATTGAATATAACGAGGCCATTGCTCCGTCTGGGGCACTTTTAAGCCTCCAACTAGTTGGAGGGAACCTAAAGCGTAAGGAATTGGAACTGTCAATTGGTACAATAGAGCAGGCAGGATTTTAATCCCCGAGTTGGGCTACCTGCGGCTGGATCCCTAAGCTCGTGTCGCTCAATCGCTGCTGCATTCCCTGAGCTGGACTTTTGGACCGATATTGTTGGTCAATTAATCCGCGAGTCACCGAAATTGGCTACGGCAGTTTCCGTCGTGGAGTAAAGTTCGCCTACTGCAGCGACGAGTCGTCAGTGTTTTTGGAAATGTCCTGGCACTTGATAATGGCGTTTAACGGCCCCTTTTCATCCCCGTCGCTCGGCCAGAGCTAGTAAAAGGGTCATCACTCGAGTCTTAGTCCTTGTCAGACGCCAACAGCTCATTGTCACGCTTTGGGGTGCGGCAGTACTGGCCCATGGTGATGAACATTGTCGCGGCGTTTCAGTAGCGAGTCATAATCGGTGCCAAAACATATCTACCTGCCGTGAAACTCCTGGATTAGGAGACCATCGGCAAAAGCGGCTGCGCATGCAACAGCTTGGGGACTTTTACCCAGAGCAAGAGCGCCATGGCCACGAGTATGGGAACTCGAGATATTGCAGAGCAATTGACCCATGGAGCGATTAGGTTTCGTAAATGCATATACCAAGTCTATATTTTACATTAATCATCACGTCTATCATCACATTAAAAAGGGTTACTGCTTCTCAGAGGTAGCGTTCTCCGGCAGCTTAATCTCAGGAAGGTCCATGGCCGCATTTTCGGGCAGCACCATTGGAGTCATCTTCTCCGAGCTTCCCCGCTTCTGCTGAGGCAGGATCATGGGCGAGGTTCGGTGGAAGTAGTTGTGAACCTCATGAGGGAAGTCTTCCTCATCGTCGTTAGAGTCGTTGCAATCGGGCTCGAGGAACTTGGCTCGCTGCTTGTCCATCCAGTCCTTTCGCATCTCGTCGACCTTCTGCTTGTAGTCGAGCTCGGGGTTGTACCCTTTGCCCACGCCAACGAGCCGCTCCCAGATACTCAAGTGTCGCGGGTGGATCGCCACACCGTGGTAGTCCTCGCCCCGACCCTCTCGAATGAACTGCCATCGTCGGTCCTGCTCCTTAAGGTCGAGACCAGTGGTATCGGGCAAAAAGAGAATGGTCAGGAAAACACCAAGCAGGCCGAACCACGGCACAAAGTAAAACTTGGTCTGGGTATCAATGTAGTTGTACAGCACAGACGCCAGCAGGGCACCGCACTTACCAGTGGCGGCAGACACACCATGGAAGGTGGCTCGCAACTGAGTCGGGAACACCTCAGCGGCAATGAGGAAAGTAACGCAGTTTGGACCAAACTGAGTGAAGAAAGAGGAAAGATAGTACATGGCCTGGAACTCGGTAATGTGCTCCGGTGACGTGTAGTGGTCATAGTTGAAGCCTGGAACCACAAACAGAATAAAGCTCATGAGGAAGCCAACAAGCATCATTCGACCACGGCCATAAAACTTTGAGTCAATCAGCAGCGCCGCCATGTAGTAGCCCACCAGAGAGACACCAACGTTGATCAAATTGTACAACCAGCCCACCATAACAGAATCGCTGCCTGGGTTGAGCACCTGGATGAACTGGCCCTGGAACAGCTTGTTACCATAGAAGAACACGTTAGATGCAAACCACGTACCAGCCGTAGCAAGCAGTCGGGGACCAAAGTTTCGCAGCGCCATTCGCAGACCAACCCAGTCGTAGCCCTGAACCTTGTTCTTCTTCTTGGCCTCCTCAAGCTCCTTGGACTGAGGGGGCATCTTCCAGATTCGGTGGTACAAAATCCAAAGCGTTCCAAGCGCCGGGAATGCAAAGGCAACTCGGAAGGTCCACTGGGTCGCAACGGTAGAGTAGGGCGGGTTGCCCGAGCCGTGATGGAAGATGAGCAGCAGCAGAATGAGGATAACCTGGTTGATAAACTGACCCCAGCCCTGCATGGTAAACGCCAACGTCACCTTTCGCCCTCGGTGCAGTCGGTCCTCCTTGGTCGAAGCCTTAAACGAGGACGAACCACCCTTCTCCATACCAGACGTCGCAGTCATGGGATACTCACCACCAACACCAATCGAGTAGAAGAAGAGCGCCCACGAGTAGCAAATGACCCACCCGTTCATGGTGGTGCCCCAGCTGGCCATGAGCATGACCAGACCAAGCAACATAATCACCGCGTCCTGAATAAGACCAAATCGTCGACCGAGACCGTCACCAATCAAACCAACCACAATGTGGCCCACGATAATACCGGCAATCTCGAGATAGGTCACCGCAGCGACCCAGGTCTGGTCGCACGTGGTGTGGTCCTTCCAACACTGGGGCCACACCGCCTCGAAAAGCGGCTCGACATTACCAATCGAGAAGAGCACATAACCCTCGAGACCCATTCCCATACCGGGAAGGACACAATTTCTAAAGTACCATCTCAGGGGGCTCAGCGGATCATTTTTGAACATGTTCCAAATGTCTCGGGCCTCCTTCTTCGACTCGCTGGTCTCCTGGTTGAACACAAACTTGTACTTCTTCATTCGCGGCAGATCGGCCCAGTAGACACCTTCCTCAGTGTAGCAGTCGTCCGGCCGGAACAGGTACGAGAAAATAGCCCGTTCGTCCTTGTCGTTTGGCGGCACAAAGTCGTCGTTCTCGACGAGTCGGCCATCAATGGTGTCGTACTCCTGCGCACCGTGTGGTACTGGAATCTCGCCCGGAACCGGACCATGGGTTCGTAACCTCTGGACAATTGGCCTCTGAGGGCCGTTATTATCAGCTCCGTACTCGTCCGACATGATCTGTCTATTAGCTGTCGAAAATAAACCGAGGAGCCTCTAGGAAGAGTAATAAATAAGTAACCCAAAAAAATTTAAACTGGTAAAAGGGGTTGAACAATGGCAATGTCAAAAAGAGCGGCAAAAGAGAAAAAAAGGCTCAGATTTGAGATACTAGAGCCTTTTTATGAACTCACCCTTATAAGCGTAAATTTTTTTTTTCTGCTCCGTTGCCCAGAAGTCTCACTAATTAGAACCCATTACGGCCTCGATATTAACAAAAAAGCAAACGTACCTCTGAAAAATTTTGAACCCACTGTAGGTTAGGGTTGTGAGCCGCACGCGTCTGTGACCAGCAGCAGCCAATCAAACGCCGAAGCCCTTCCCACGTTTTCGATGCCTTGGTCTGTGACCAAAGGAGGCAGCATCGAGCCAGCCAAGACATGCAGTCTCTACCAGTCAAGATCTGTGACCCTGGAGGGTTTCGCCGGATGGCAGGGCCGTCGCTTATTGAATCGAGTAATGGAACTCTGCCTATTTGGGCCGCTAATCCCTTTTGCCTTACCTCTTGTGGTGCCGAACAAGCGATTAGGGAATGTGGGTTCTGTGGGCTACGAACCACAAAAAAAAATTGGTGCCAGTAATGCGCCATAAACCGCATCTTTAGGCAACGACGCATTT
This sequence comes from Blastobotrys malaysiensis, assembly GCA_030558815.1. Taxonomy (NCBI): domain Eukaryota; kingdom Fungi; phylum Ascomycota; class Dipodascomycetes; order Dipodascales; family Trichomonascaceae; genus Blastobotrys; species Blastobotrys malaysiensis. The sequence goes on from JAKTQL010002496.1 coordinate 91,568, forward strand.
GCGGTTTCTCGTAAATTAATTCCACGCCTGATAACGATTCTGCACAGTGCGACTTGGAATGACGATTAATAACCGAGAAACAAGCCTTTTCCACGACCAAAAACGCTTAATCCAAAGGCTTAGCATCTCTTAGCTCTCATAGTCAAGGGCTTGGCCCAAAGATGGAGCGGTGATCGGAACTCTTGGCAGGACAGGGCTGCGGAATGCCTAT
>JAKTQL010002496.1:92159-144940 GCA_030558815.1 Blastobotrys malaysiensis
ATCTTTAGGCAACGACGCATTTGCGGTTTCTCGTAAATTAATTCCACGCCTGATAACGATTCTGCACAGTGCGACTTGGAATGACGATTAATAACCGAGAAACAAGCCTTTTCCACGACCAAAAACGCTTAATCCAAAGGCTTAGCATCTCTTAGCTCTCATAGTCAAGGGCTTGGCCCAAAGATGGAGCGGTGATCGGAACTCTTGGCAGGACAAGGCTGCGGAATGCCTATGGCAGGTTGTATACACCCCATTTCGACTATGTATATTTACACCCTGCGGTACAGAGCTGCAGATGCATGCGTAGCCGTTACATCCTGTGAGAGCCAGGTATAGGGCGAGCCTGGAAAACGTGCTCAGGGTATTGGACAAAAGTATAACCACGCGCTATTACTGTGGTCACAGACTACCCCCCAGGCTGAGGCGGGTCGCATACGCACCCCGCTATATGTAGTAGGCGGCATTCGATGATGTATTATGATTTGATTGCCGTCGTTTACATTTGTGTACACATGTTGTATGGATTCCATTGTCACATGGAATCAGTTATGGCTATTTTTTATATGACGTGAAGTTTCAACGGATAAATCAGGGGGATAATGTGGATATTAATATTATCAGCGAAATGGCGCGCCCCATGACATTTGCGCTGTTATCTGACATTTTGGGCCTATGCATCTGTACTTTACCGACGGAGAGACGCAATTCTGCTAGCCCCTTGACGTAACCAAGGTAGTATCCGATAGTATAGGGAGTCAATACAATGCCGTAGACAAGGTAGACAAGGTAGACCCAAGGACCCAAGGGCCCAAGGTAGACCCAAGGTAGACCCAAGGTAGACCCAAGGTAGACCCAAGGTAGACCCAAGGTAGACCCAAGGTAGACCCAAGGTAGACCCAAGGTAGACCCAAGGTAGACCCAAGGTAGACCCAAGGTAGACCCAAGGTAGACCCAAGGTAGACCCAAGGTAGACCCAAGGTAGACCCAAGGTAGACCCAAGGTAGACCCAAGGTAGACCCAAGGTAGACCCAAGGTAGACCCAAGGACCCAAGGACCCAAGGACCCAAGGTAGCACGGTTAGAACATGTCAATTGATCGTAGTTTTCGCTTCGGGGCCCTCTGAGGCTTCTTGCCGGGCTTGTCGGGCTTGCGCTTCAGGCTTGGCGAATCGTTCCATTTCATGCGAATGTAGCAGTGCCTGCAGCTATTACCAGGCTTTGAATCCCACAGGCCGCCGCCGCCAGACATTACCAGCTCTAGGTATATACGCCGCCCCAATGACTCTGAGCTCAACGCACTGGCTCGTTTGAGATAGTTGTACTTTTGAACCAGACCGTACTTTGCAACAAACCTCTCCCCCAGCCCCACGTCGCTTGCATGGCTCCATTGCGGCGGAACATTTCCAATCCTTGGACACTCAAGGTACACCAACTGGTCACACTCAAGAAGACTGCAACTCGCCCGCTCAGACGGAGATGCATTACCAAGACAGAGCATCCGTAGATTCCGCCATAGCCTCTCGTTCCGCATGGCGATGCGCCACGACATGAGAATGCTCTCGGGGATCGTATTCGACCCCGAAACGTCCAGCGCGATAAGATTGCGCAGACTCATCACCTCCAGGTACTGTTCGCTGCTGAGTGCTACGTTTGCAAGGTCCAAAAAGACCAGCCAATTGCCAAAGTCCTTCGCGGCAAGGGGCTTCAACGTCGATAGCCGGGGGATATACTCTATACGATGACAATTTTGCCCACTTAGGAATCGCGACAGCAGCTTATGTCTAGGCGGGCCACCTTCTACTTGAAACTTCATTGCATGACACTGGAACTCGCGAATATCGCCAAACTTTTTGGCAAACCGATCAAACAGCTCAAACGAGTCGTTCCCATCCGCGCACACCATCTGCCACACAAGCCTCCACACCCCGCTATACGATCCAATGGCCATCAGCCCTCTGTCTAGCTCTGCAATGTGATCCGCCAGTACCCTCGCACTCAGTTCCCGAAGCGGTTTCACCCCCGATCGGACACTATTCGCCTTGAACAGGTCCTCTCCAAACGCTCTCGGGGGGACCTTCTCCCATCGCTCTGGTCTATACGACGTGTCGAAATAGCTAATGTCGTTGTTCTCGTTCCCATGTGTTGAGTGCCCGCTCTCGACTGGAACCTTTACCAGCCTACGGCGGAACTTCATGATGATGTCAGTCCCAAACGGACCAAATTAGACTTTTCTATGCACAGAAGAACCCCAAGAAACAGGGTCCTTTAAGACTCCGTTCTCTCATTGAAACAGCCGCTAGCACGTTCTCATCGCGACACAATTGACCCCGTTATTCGACGCGGTACAAAACCGACACGACTAGGTGACATCAGCCTGCCGCGACCGTTGTCCATTACGGCGATCCTGTCAAGATAGATGCGCGGCTGAGGCCCGTTTCGGCCCGGTGAATGATTTCAAATATTTTTATTCCCCTACGCCATAGGTGCATTATTGGAGGAGGCCCCCAAAAAAATCTAGAAAAAAGTCGTCAAACGGGTTTGGAAACTTTTCCAGCAGTAGCGATGATGGACTTCAAAACGAACCACATCCACTCCACGTGGGCAGGCACCTTCCGATGCCGTCCTGACCGATACTACCAGCCTCAGACCGTTGAGGAGATTCGGTTTGTGGTCGAGAATGCAAAGAAGCACAACCGTACTGTCATGGTTACCGGTTCTGGACACTCTCCGTCGAGGCTGACCATGACGTCGGACTGGCTGGTGAACCTGGACAAGTTCAACCAGGTGCTCAAGTACGAGGAAGGTGGCTCGGACGAGTGCCAGTGGGTCGACGTTACTGTCGAGGCCGGAATTCGGGTGTTCCAGCTCAACAAGATCCTCGACGACCGGGGGCTGGCGATCCAGAACCTGGGGTCGATTTCTGACCAATCCATTGGTGGTATCTTCGCTACGGGCACACATGGGTCCACTGCGTACCACGGTAACGTGTCGCAGCAGATTGTCGACCTGACCATCATGGTTGCGTCGGGGGAGAGCGTGTTGTGCTCCCCGACCTCGAACCCCGACCTGTTCAGGGCCGCCCTGCTGTCGCTGGGTAAGCTGGGTATCATCACCCACGCTACGATCCGTGCTGTGCCCAAGTTCTCGCTTGCGGCTACCATGGAGATCGTGCCGTTCAAGCAATTCCTTGGGGAGATGTGGCCGAGCGTGTGGACCTCTCACGAGTTCATTCGAGTGTGGTGGTTCCCATACGCTAAGCACTGCGTCGTGTGGCGGGCCAACAAGACCTCCGAAGAGCCGTCACCGAGGCGAACTACTTTCTACGACACTACGCTGGGGCGGTTCTTCTACGAGTCTTTGCTGTGGGTCTCCGTCAAGCTGTTCCCACGACTAACCCCGGCCATTGAGCGGTGGGTTTTTGCGCGGCAGTTTGGCTACGAACACTCCCTTGGAAACGGGGACCACCAGGTGTTTGGATCTGTCGAGGGCCTTAACATGGACTGTCTCTTTTCACAATACGTTAATGAGTGGGCCATGCCGCTTACCAAGGGCCCCTCGGTGCTACTCGAGCTGGAGAAGACCATTGAGGATGCGGCTGCTACAGGAATGTTCTACGTTAACTCACCGTTTGAGGTGCGAATCTCCAACACTACCACTACCGAGTCTAGTGATCCAACCGATCCCAAGCACTACTCAAACCAGATCGGCGCTGTCCCCGGTAACCAGCTGCGGCCCCTGCTCGACCCATCGCCAAAGCTCCCATACGCTCAGTCCCCAGACGCCGTCGACGAGTCCAATCTTACTCTCTACCTCAACGCCACGCGGTTCCGACCGTTTGGATGGGACTGTCCTATCGACAAGTGGTACACTGCGTTTGAAGAGATTGTGAGCGCCGCAGGCGGTAAGCCGCACTGGGCCAAAAACTACCTCGGCACAAACCCCGTCAAAGTGTCCCGAGACGGCGAGATGCGCGGGCTCAAGCCCATCATCGAGCAGTGGTATGGCGAGGACCTCACGCTGTGGAAGAAGCTGCGCAGCGAGTATGACCCCGACGGAGTCTTCCTCCCCTCCAAGGACAACAATTGGATGGAAATCAACGGCCTCCTCGACTAGTCAACGATCACAAGTGCCGAGTCCTTTTCGTTGGGGTGCAAAGCGATTGGCCCCGGGTTCAGCCGCACGGCTGGCGACATCGCTCTCCTTCCCCAACCTAATTTCGGTCTCTCCACAGATAAAAAGTGGCCCACCCCTGTCGGCTCGGATTGAATGGGGTTCTAGTACATTTCTAATACGTTTTTATAAAAAGACCTTGTATACGCCGAGCCGGGTTATAAAGAGAGGCTATAGAGACTTTTTGGTTACTTATTTTTTGAATCATGAAAGAGGATCGCACCTCCGATGTAGACCTACTGAGGCCTGCCGGGGAAGAAAATGGGGAAGAGAAAGGGACCCTGACAAGCAATCTGGTGGTGGAGTTCACGCGGTTCCGCGAGAACCCTTATGAGTTTATGAAAACCCTGGCACTCCACCTCCACGGGTCTTCGTGGCGAGCGTATGAGGACTACACGGGCCACAAGCTCTATTATCCCGGGCTGTCGGACTCGGTCTTCGACCAGACTCTCCACAATCCGATCACGCAAGCAACCATTGAGACGCTTGCCGAGCAGACGCTATCCAAGGAGGTGTTTGAGACGACGGAGCCGCGGGAACGGCGCAAGAACCAGATTGTGCGATGGCTCAACGGGTCCGCCCAAAAGATCATTAATGACATGATGTGCAAGTTTGATAATAAGCCAGTGCTCCAATTCATGTACTATTGCGTAGCCCAGATCTTCGCGCGGTCTTACCACCAGGGAGTACATGTTGACCCGGCACAATTGGACAAGATCAAGGCCAAGGCCCTGGAATTGCAGGCCAAGAAACAATCCATGATCTTTTTGCCGTGTCACAAGTCGCACATTGACTACATCGCCATCCAGTTCATCTGTTTCCGTATGGGCCTTTCGCTGCCCGTGGTGGTAGCGGGCGATAACCTCAATTTTGCCGTCATTGGCACCATGCTCCAGCAAGTCGGTGCAATGTACATTCGCCGGTCATTTGGCGAGGACAAGCTGTACCAGGCCATTGTACAGGCGTATATCGAGACGGTGCTCTCCAATGGTATCAACTTTGAATGCTTCGTCGAGGGTACGCGATCGCGAACCGGTAAGTTGCTGCCGCCCAAGTTTGGCATTCTCAAGTACATCCTCGATGCAATTCTCAATGGCCGGGTCGAAGATACGTGGATCGTTCCAGTGTCCACTCAATACGACAAGGTCGCAGAAGCTGAGGCCTACGCCACTGAGTTGCTGGGTAAAGAGAAGAAACGGGAATCTTTCGCCGACTTCCTCAACGCCAGCAAAGTACTTTCGTTCAAGCTGGGGCGTGTAGACGTGCGGTTCCAGGAACCGTGGTCTCTCAAGTCCTATGTCATGGACCAGATAAACAAGATGACCGCATCTCAGTCCCTGTCTGCTGTGACACCAGATGTCCGTAGCCACATCCTGCGGTCCTTGGGATACCGCGTGCTGGCAGATATTAACAAGGCATCTGTGACCATGCCCACATCGCTCATTGGTACCGCGCTGCTCACTTCATCGGAGCGAGGCATCAGCTTCCGCGCCATGGTCTCCAAGGTCAAGTGGCTTATCAAACGAGTCCACGACGCTGGCGGCCAAGTGGGCACCATTTCCCGAAACACTGAACAGTGTACCACGTTTGGTAACCTCGAAGCAATGGTCGACAACGCACTCAAGGTACTGGGCTCGGACCTGGTGGGGCGAGAAGAAAAAGGGCTCCTGGAGCCCATATATTTTGTTAAGGACGCGTTCAAGCTGAGTTATTACCGTAACCAGGTCATCCACCTCTTCGCATCTGAGGCCATTGTTACTGTGGCTATTTATACCCTCATCCGACGCAGCAACGGCAACCCTCGTATTGCCAAGGCGGACCTCCTAGAGCTCGTAAAGTTCTTGTCGCGGCTCTTGTCAAAGGAATTCGTTTATGGTCCAGACGGCCTTGAAACGAACTTGGACCAAACCCTTACAAAGCTGCAAGCTCAAGATGTTGTTGAGCTTGACAATACGGGCAGCGACCTCTATGTCAAGCTGACGTCTTCCTTGTATCCAATCGGCAATGGCCATGAGACGTTTGACTTCTACTGCTACCTAGTCTGGCCATTCATGGATGGGTTCTGGCTCGCCTCGGTTATCCTTTTCACGCTGACACCGAAGCTTAACGAGAAGGACTCGATCGTGTGGGTCGAAGAGAAAGAGCTGCTAAACACTGCTCAGATGCTTGGCAAGACGTTCTACCACCAGGGCCATCTTACGTACTACGAAGCGGTCAACAAGGAGCTCCTCAAGTCAGCACTAAACCAGTACCACGAGGAAGGAATTATTATCAAGCGTAATAATCCGGATCGAAAGGGCAATCCTGTTATGGTAGCCCTTGCGAGAGACTGGGTCCCTGCTCGGTTTGACATTAGCATAACCACTACGGAAGGCGAGGTCAATATTTTCCGTCATGGCGACATTCTACCTACTGGTAAGCTCTATTCGTTCAGCGAGCTCGTCTCTGAGTCTCGGCACAAGACTTTGCGACATCATGATATGACGACCACTATAAAGGGAGCCGACATGCTTTTGCTTCGCGTGTGCTCTCGTCTTGGGAACCAAGCCAAGACACGGACTCTTACCCCAATTTCTACTGAATCCAAGTTGTAGACCTTAATACTAATACTCGTAATATACTTTTCGGGCTCCTGATACTACTGGTGTCTGGTTAATTCGTTAAGATTGCAATAAATAACATTAAAATATTCGATTCATGGACTCCCGCTGTTTCGTTAGCCATCCAGTAGTGGATTGGTTGGAGCTCTTCGTTACTGATGTGTTTTCCTGCTGTACGCGAGATGCAAGAGAATACCACGCACTTGACACCAGATCCAACTCGGTCTGGAGCTGGGTTACCTCCAATTCTAGGCCTTCTTTTTCCATTCTTGCCCCTTTAAGGTGTTGAGTTAGAAGATCAATATGGGAGACAATATCTGAAGTCTTCTGGTGACTGATGAAGTCTTCTATTGTTGAGGTACTCATTTCGGGTATAGGCGAGTTAGGAGTATCAGATACGGTCATCTTTTCTGCTCTCATCCTGGCAATTTCTAATTCGGCAGACTCCAGTCTGCGTCTCAAATCTTCAACTACGCTGTCTTGTCCAACCACTGTAGTATCGTCGTTGGTAGTAGGAGCAGATTTCCTCCTACTAATAGATCTTGTTGATTCGTTTTTCAAACGATACAATTCAGAATCCTTCTCTGAAATGTGCTCCTCCAAGGAGCTGATTGCTGACTTGTAAGATGGTATTTCCGCGACAACATCGCTCAGCTCGCGAATAGTCTTGTCCCGTTCAACGACCTTATCCTGACAAGTCCTCAACTCCGTTTCGAGTTCTGCGATACATTCCTTGGCCTCGGAGAGCTCAGACGAGCCTGAACCAGAGACAACCGGCATAGAATTAGCGAGGTTCTCCCGTTTTAACTGCTGGTTCTCTTGCTCCAGCAAAGCAATCTTTTCTGTCAGTTCTTCGCGCAACGCATTATGCCTCTCTCTTTCCACGACCAACCTTGATATCTCCTCTTCCAACTCCATTTCGCGATCTTCTCGACCTTGGCTTGGGGCGCTCTGCACTGCTCCTTGATCATCTTCCATCACTGCCGAAACAATGCCCATGAATAGAGCCTGATCTTCAGTGTCCAGTTCCGTCTGGATTCTATTAATAAATCGCTCATTCTTATCACAGGTAACTGATAGTACCATAACCATCGTCATAAGCTTGATGATTTCGTTCTCGTCATTCTCCGATGCGATGAGCGTGACGTTTGGGGTCGTTTCGAACGCTTTCTTGGAGATCTGGTAGAAATACTTTTCGATACGCGTGCTTATCTGCTTGAGCAGCTGAAGCTTCCTTATGAATTCGGCCCCTTTGCCACCCCTATTGGAGAGATCGAGGATTAGAACATCATCAAAGTAGTCCCCGTCGATTTCCTTCAGTATGTGTCCTACCGTGTAACCATCCCCTAACACGCCAATATTGGATACTGTAGTAAACAAATTTGCCTAGATACTAGTCAGCACTGAGTCGCGTCAACTTCAGTACACATACCCAGGCTAATATTGCCGCCTTGGTCCTGTCGTCTACCATATTTCAAGTATGGTGATGCAGCACATGTTACAATCTCATATTCCATGTTGGTGTAGCCCCGGGCCGGAGATCGGCATCTACCCCTGGCGCGGCTGAACTAGTCTAGGGCCACACTTGATATAATCAGAAACACGTTATCATTAAAGTATCTATCAATTATTTCTTCCCCTTCTTGGATGGTCGAGCGTTCTTCTCTCTTCGCTGTTGCTTCATAGCTCGGTGCTTTCGAACAGTCTCGGTATCCACAATGCCGTTAGTAGTAGCAATCTTGTTATTTCGCATGCCCTTGACCTGGAGACCCTTCTCCATAGCTGCCGCGACCTTCTTCTTACGAGAGTGATAGTCGTCTCGCGCCTTATCCGCCATCTTAGGTGCAGCGATCTTGTTATGCTTGAATTTCTTGTTGCCCTGAGACTTGGCGCCATTGTTGATAGTCGATTCCATGGCTCCGACAACGAGGTTGCCTGCCTTGTGGGCAGCCTTCCACTCGTCGAACTTGCCAGTTCGGAATGAAGCGGGAATCTTGGTACCGCCCTCGCCTCGAATGTACTTGACATTGTCAATACCGTTGCTGTTGATGTACTTGCCCTTCTTGCTGTCCCATCTAATCATCTGCTTGGCCACCTGTTCTCGGCCCTCGGCGTCGAAATCAAAGGTCGCCGATCGAGCCGACTCAACAAAGTCGCCGCCATTGAGAGAGTATCCACGCTCGGAAGCTGCTTCAGCGGTAGTGTAGTGCGACATGTAGAAGTTCTGATCCTTGAATTCTCGCTTTCGCTTTTTCTTCTGTTGCTTTCGCTCTTCCTCAACCTCGTCTGCATCTTGGAATACAGCCTCAATGTCCACCTCCGATGCAGAGGTCAAGTCTGCAGAAGCACTGCCAACTTCCTCTTCAGAGGCCTGAGTTTTAGCGGTCTCCTCGATTTCCTGCTGGGCCTTTCGGAGCTTCTTTTTCTCCTCAGCGCGCACCTGGACAGGGAGCAGCTGTCTACGTCTTCGTGCCATAAGCTGGGCAACATCTTTATTCTGCGAAGTCTTCTTGAACTCAAACACAGTCTCCTTGACTCCCTTTCGGTTAGCCAGTTTATCCAGAAACTGCTGTTTGGCCAGTTCCATGTTGACCTTGTCTGGGCTCTGAGAATTATTTTTGGTGAAAAGGAGATGTCCCTCGTCCCATCCGTACTGGACCACGTCCTTCGATCGCTTTGCGCTCTCTGCGGAAGCAGACTGACGCGACTTGAGATATTGCTTTTCACCCTTGAGTGCAACCGAAAGCTGCTGACCCAGATCATAGTCACGAGACACAACATGGTCAACCTCTTCAGCCACACTCTCCAAATCATCTCGAGGGAAGCTTCCAAGTACCAAACGCTCAGTGAACGGATTGGTATCATTGTCGGCGGCAGCTTCGGTCTTCATCTTGCTTCCGTAAAGCAGCTTTCGACCAATAAATACCTCGAGATCAAGCAGGTAAGGCAACTCGTGTTCCTGGATCAGGGTGTAGGCCCAACCAGTACGGCCAGCTCGGGCGGTTCGACCGACTCGATGCAAGAACACCTTGGGGTTAGACGGAATAGAATAATTGATGACATTGGCAAGAATAGGGATATCAATACCTCGGGCTGCAACGTCAGTGACAACCAGGACATTGGTTACGCCACTTCGGAACCGGAGCAGTTGTTGCTTTCGTGCCGTCTGGTCAAGAGTACCGTAAATGTAGGACACGGCGTAGCCCATTTTTGTTAGCAGGAATTGGATGTACTCGACGTGATGCTTGGTCGGAACGAAGACAATTGTCGAGTGCTCAGAGACTAATTCGGTAGCCTTGGGGAACTTTGGGAAATGATGAACCTTTTTCTTCTTGTCCTTCTTGTCTTTTTTCTCTTCCTCGTCTTCATCTTCGCTGTCGATGTACTTCTCATTGAGATATTTCTTCTGCTCTTCAGTAGCAGCTGGCACCTGGATAACGTCTTGGAGAAGATACCCAAGCGCGGCATCTCGCTCACGGTCCTTAATGGAGAAGAAGGCCATTTCGAGGTTCTCCGAGATCTTAGTCTCCGCATCGAGTCGTACCAAAATTGGATCCTGGAGACCGGCCTTGGCGAACTCGACGAGGGACTTTGGCAAGGTGGCGGAGAAGAGCAGGGTCTGTCGAGAGACGGAGAGCGAGGCGAGAATTTCATTAAGGTGGTCCGCGAAACCAAGTTCGAACAGACGATCAGCCTCATCGAAGACGACGTATTCGATAGATTTAAGATCGAGCTGCATTTCGACCTTGAGATGCAGCAATCGACCAGGAGTCGCGACAATGATATCTGGGTTGGACATCATGTATCCAAACTGATCCTGGAGGCTATCACCACCCATAAGCAGCACGGTCCGCAGATCCGAACCTCGCGAGAAGGTCTTGATCACTCGCAGTGTCTGCTCGGCCAATTCTCGATTCGGAGACAAGATAAGCGCTCGAGCACCGACCTTGGCGGAATGTACCTTGAGACGCTCAAGCATCGGCAGCACAAATGCCGCAGTCTTACCACTACCGGTTCGCGCCATACCGACTACATCCCGGCCATCGAGCACGAACGGAATTGCCTTTCGCTGGATAGGAGTCGGGGTCTTGAAACCTTTCTTTGCAATGTTGGTCTGAAGGATCTTGGAAAGACCCAGACCGCCAAATGTACCGGTAGACTTCTTTTTCGTAGTCTGGGGGGCCGCGAAGTACCCAGCAATGTTATCTTCTTTGCCATCATCCCCATCGAGCTCCATTCGCGGGAAGGCTTTATCATTCTTGGTATCATCTTTCTTCGCGGGGGTTTCTACCTCTTCTTCGTCGTCGGAGAGGATTTCATCCTGTACATCCTCGTAGCCGAACTCCTCCTGTTCTGATTCCTCGGAGCTGTCCTCGTTGAACGCGAGGTTCTTGGTAATATCAAACTCCCCTTCACTGTCCGACATTATTACGGTTGATTCATTGATCTGAAAAAGTTCTCCGATATATCTTTTATCGGCACGGCTGAAGAATTTTTTTTGATTTTCCAACTATCTTAACTTAAAACTCTACTAAGTGTATTGGGAGTTATGTTGAAGACCGCAAATTAATTTTGGGGGAAACAAGCCTACGTACTTGTATTAATGCAGCATCACTGCTACGTACAATGTATACGTAACCTACGAATCCTGGATCAGCTGGACCAGCATAGTAATTACTGAACCGAGGTTCGTTTGCTGAGGTTGCGGCAATAAGCGTAATATATCCCCTATATATCTACACCGACCAATATCGCTACACTGCCCAAGTAGTCTGCTATTAATAAATGAAGTCAGTGATACGTCACGCCAGCAAGGAGCGTTTTTGATCATCAGTCAAGCTGTAAAGATCCACACTGCTCCCAAGCCTCCTCCTACGTGACCACACCGCAATGTATCAAAGCGGCCACCAGCCTTGCTCATATCAACGCTTACTCTGAACACACCAGCTACACGTGTATCCTGTTACATTAATTGCAACGCCTTGTATTGAACCCCGAGCCCAGTCGATTGTTATCGCCGGTGCAATGCAAGACACGTTATTTTTCAGAGGGTCCGCGCGGGCGCGCGCGTGAGGTGGAAAAATTCTTTCGGTTCCCCCAGGACCACCTGCCTAATCAAGAAGGCAATAGCCCGTAACCAGCGACCGTCCCCTCCAGCGGCAGGCCGTCCAGATTGGTCTCCCAGCGGCAGACCGCCGTGATTGGTTGTACACGTACGATGCTGCCTCAGGTGAGACGATTATGAACGTACATTATGTACCACCATTAGTCTTTACTTTGTAGCCTACTATACTACTAGTAGATATCGTCTAATGGAGAGGGAAACCCCACCGGTATAGTCTATCGGCATGTACCACCAAGAAAACCGGAGCGCCTTGTGTCCAGACAAGCTATGATCTCTCTGGTACAAGCCCCAGAACCCCGTAGCGGCATCCTATAGGCATGTACAACCTGCATCCTACCCTATCAACGGGTTGCTTTTTTGCACTGCCCTGGTAAAAAGGGGGGTACGGCGGGATAAGCTCGCTTCCCCTGCAATCTCATTCATTCCTGCTGTGCCTCCCACACCGCAAGCCAGGCTGAGGACTCCTAATCTCACACTGTACTCGGCTGAGTGTCCTCTACGTAGTTTTACCCGTACGGCAGCGGTAAGACACCAGTGGCTCTTTTCTCCTCCTTTGATTTGCGCGAGTCTTTTATAGTCAGGTTGGAGCGCACAACTTTTTTATTGGCTTTTTTCTAGCGGTGTAGCTGAGGTATATTGAAAAGGATTGTATCCCGAACGCGAGTATTTGAGTCTCCCCAGCAAGAGAGACGGCCAATTCTTCGTACAAATTTTTTTCCTCCCTCTTTTAGCTCCGAGGCTAATAGTCTTGTAGCTACGCTCTCTCAAGCTGCTCCTAGGGTGGTTCATTGGGACACAAAACGCACACACCACCATAGACAGGGGCATATATTTGACCTTCATTCCCCCTTTTGCAGGTTTTTTTCTCCCTTGCCTTAATTCATTTCAGGAGCTTGCTCTTAATAATTGCTGTCGACCGGATAGTAGAGTGCAAGTGCTAAAAAAGGCGCTGTCCTTCAATTTTTGAACGGTTATAGACCTTTGGGCGTTTTTTTTTGGAATATGAGAAGAGAACTAAGATGGCTGCTAGCAGTCAACGGGACAATTATCCTATTCTTACTCTATCAGGTGTCGGATCTGTTGTCCCTGTTACATGACGATAGCGCCCGCGACACTCTGACGGCGGCAGACCTGGAATCAGAGGGCAAATCGGTCATCCCCAAGATTATCCACCAGACATACAAGACGGAGGTCATCCCCGAGATATGGAATCACACCCACGCAACAGTGGTAGAGACCCACCCCGACTATGAGTACATTCTGTGGACGGACGAGTCGGCTCGTAACTTTATCAAGGAGCACTACTCGTGGTTCCTGCCGACTTTTGATGCATACCCATACCCAATCATGAGAGCGGATGTGATCCGGTACTTTATACTCTACCATTATGGCGGCATTTACATTGACCTTGATAATGGTGTCACTCAAAAGCTCGACCCCCTGACCAAACAGCAGGCGTGGCTGCGCAAGACCGAACCCACCGGGGTCTCCAACGATCTCATGGGGTCGCGTCCCAAGCATCCGTTCTTTAAGAAGATTATCGAGAATTTGGAAAAGTACAACCGCAACTGGTTCGTCTCGTACATCACCATTATGTTCTCGACAGGCCCACTCTTTGTGTCTGTCATTTGGAAGCAGTACAAGCGGTGGGGCAACATACCAGTGGAGGACACGGTTTCCATCCTGGCCAACAAAGAGTCGACCAAGTTCTTTTTCACCGCCAAGGGGTCTTCATGGCACCTGGGCGATGCCAAGTTCATCATGCAGATGGGCAAGCACTGGGTCTTTTTCTTCTTCCTGGGGACTGCGCTCGTGCTGTCTATTCTCTATCTGCAATACCGGTTCTACCAGTGGCTCGGGCGCCGTCTCTCAAAGTCCCGTTACGAACAACTCAACCAGGAGGTTGTATAATAACCCTCTTCCCTCTTCTATTTATTTTAACGAGAAATATCATGTTTTGGTGCCTTTTATTGAAGAGTGATAGAGCATTTTCAGGGTTATCGGCGTGCGGCGCATGCGGCTCACCCGTTGCCCATGACGGTTATAAACAATAATGAACGATTTTGACATGAAATGTTATCAACGTAGCTAATATCCGCCTTTATATCGTTTCCTGGCAATTGATCGATATCGATGGAGCAAAGTTAATCTGTGATGAAATATCCTTTCAGTAAACTCCCCGGGCATTACGCCATTCTAAACGGGTATCGCAAACGAACTCCAACATGGAGCATAGCTACAGGGCCTCGGTAGTTTAGCCTCCCTTTATAGCCTAAATATTCCATGCTGGACTCCATCGTTGAACCCCTGTATACGCATTTAATAATGTTGAGTGAAATAGTTGATAGTGAAAAAAAAAATATTTTATCGGTGAAAGATTTGATCTCCGTCAACCAAACGTATAATGAGCCAGCTAGCGAACCAGTTGGCGGCGTTGGCTGCCAATAATGACAGCGTCGTGCAGGATAAGAAGCGCAAGAAGAAGCTTCACACTGTGTCGCTGGTCTACGAGCCCAAGGTGGCCGCTAATCAGACTTTTGACGACATTTACATTGATAGCATTGATGCATTGCTTGAACTCCAAGCGCTTGATCCCCGCTTCAAGGCGTTCGAGACCAGCCTGTTCTCTGATACTTCCAAGACTATTGATAGACTCGTCCAGGTAAGTCGCACGCCGAACAATATGCGTGTAAGACGGAAACTAATACTGTGTAGACCAAGGAGCAGAACGATATGCTCGACAAGGCAATTGAGAACTTCCTCTCCCTCATTGCCCCTAGAATTAAGCTACGGCCGGCCCTGAGAGCCCTCGAATGGCTTGTGCGGCGGTTCCAGGTCCACACTTACAACACTGAGCTGTTACTGCTGACTTTCCTGCCGTACTACTCGTCGGAGGTGTTTGTGCGAATGCTCGACATCTGCCCTGAAGACAAGCTCGGCGTGTTCTCCTTCCTGTCGCAGTCTAAAAAGACCCTCCATCCTCCGTCGAGGAACCTTATGGTGCGGGCCCTTTCCTCTAATGCCCAGCTGTTTGAGTTCGTTGCTTCCCACATTGTGCGAGTAATCCAGCACCACCGAGATTACCACGCCCTCTTGGCATTCTGGTCCTCCACCACTATCTGGACCCTCGTTTCCCTCAAGGAGGCTGCTACCCCGGCTGACGACATTGTCTCCAAGGTGCTCCCCCATGTGTCTGCTGCTTTGCCGCTTAAGAAGCAGCCAGAGGCTCAGATTGCCGCCTACATGATCCTGGCGGTCATGCAATCCCAGTGTGATCTCTCTTTGGAGGTTCGAACTGCCGCAATTCACACCATCAGTCGAAATTGGTCTTCCGGCAGTGTCAAGGCCGGCTTGGCCTGTATCACCCAGCTGGTTTCGGAGGATGATGAGCTCGACTCCAAGACCTGGAACACTATCAACAACACTGCAGTTTCCGAGGAGTCTATTGATACGGAGCTTATTGATCTTGCTGGCCGATACAATATTGCTCGATTCTTGGTGGCTTGGTCCCGTGCGATGTTCCACGAAGAGAGCGACTCGGCTATCTCAAGTGTCATCAAGGTGGTCAAAAACACTACTATCCCAAGTGGATTTGAATACATGATTGCCGTCGATGCGCTTGTTCGAGCCTCTGCTCCTGCTTCCCCAGCACAGAAGAACGCTCTTGTTCAGCTATTCGAGCACTGGTTCTCGTCGTCTCCTCAGGTCATCAAGTCTGCCATGACCGACAAGAAGATGGACATTGATGAGCTTGAGTTGGCTCTTCAGTCGTCGATTAATGGCGCATCAGCTGAACCAGTTGTCAATGGCGGCGACGGTGATGTTGATATGGCTGATGCTGATACTGAATCTTCCTCCACTCCTGAAGCTAAGGTCAACAAGAAGGCCCTTGCTTCTGCTGTGGAGTCCGTCAACTCCAATACCGACTCCTTCTTGGTCGAGTCCACCAACGAATTGACTCAGTTGGCTGCCATCTTCTCCCAGTCTGCCCTTGCCAAGTCACACGCTTTGTTGGCAAAGATCGATTCCAAGATCTCCTTCTTGGCCCGAATCTGGTCCAGCTCATATCCGCTGGCTGCTCGTGTCTTTGCTCTGACCAGTGTTGTCAAGCTCATTGAGGAGACCGCCAACACCGACTTCCAGGCACTGATTCCAACCCTTCTGGCCGCTCTCAGCGATGACTCTGAGCGAATCCGACGGTTGGCTGGCGAGGTTTTGGATACTCTTAGAAAGAAATATGCCAAGGGGCTCAAGAAGCCATCTATCTGGGCTATGGATACTGTTTACGGTAAGGAGGCATCTGCGAGCGTTAAGTTCGCCACTACCGAGCAGATTAGGACCATTCTTGGCGAATACATCTCCCCTGAGTTGACTCACTGCGTGATGGACGCTGAGTATATTTTCCGTGTCATCAAGAAGATCTTCGACTCTGGTAAGAAGCTTGGTGATCCTATTTGGACCTACTTGGCTAGCCATGCTCTGTCTGCTCCACTTCCACAGCTCAAGACTGCTTTCCTGAAGATGGCTAATGCCCGAAGTGGCAAGAGCGACTTGCGTCTGTTCGCACCACTGCTTGACTCGTGGATCGAGAAACGATCCCAATGGCAGTCTCTGTGTGATGAGGAGCGGGCTGACTTTGGTGCTTTGGAGCAGCAGGTTGTTGCTATTGTGACTACCGGTGACAAGCAGGCACTTGGATTCATCGAGAGTGCCATTCAGAGCAATGCTGAGCTGGCTGAGGTGGCCGGTACTCAGCTTATTAAGAACTGGTCGCATATGCGGGCTGATTCGCAGCTCTCTATTACTAAGGTCCTTATTGACTCGGCCCTCAACGAGACTGTACCATATGACACCTTGTCTGTTCTCCAGGTGGTTAAATTGTCTGTTAACCACTTTGTTTCCCTGTTGCGAGATTGTCAACTGACGACCAATGAGGAAGAGGGCGTCAAGAAGCGACGACGGCGATCCAGTGCTAACTCTTCGGTGGACAACAAGATTGCTGGTATTGCCGAGCGACACATTCGAAAGTTGAGTGTGGTTCTAGAGCTCCTTGAGCGAAGTGACGATCTTGGCAATGTTGAGCTCCTCACCCAGTTGTTCAATATTCTGGGTGAAGTCCTTCTCATCCCTGACCTACCGGTTGAGTTCACTCTTCAGTCTATTGCCAACTGCATGATCAATGTTGTGGTTTCTCTGAAGCAGAAGAACCAAGTTGGTTTGGACTCCAATGCCAACCGAATTGATCTCATTGTCAACTGCATTCGAGGTACTAGCTCGCCACAGGTCCAGAACCGATTCTTGTTGCTTGTTTCTCACCTGGCCACTCTTGATCGTGAGATGGTTCTCCACGGTGTTATGCCAATCTTCACCTTTATGGGTGCCAACACTTTGCGACAGGACGATGAGTTCTCCGCCCATGTTATTCAACAGACCATTGTCAACGTTGTTCCATCTCTATTCCACGATAATGCTGGCAAGATTGAAGACCTGGATGTCTTGCTCAAGTCCTTCGTTACGGCATTCCCACACATTCCACGACACCGACGAGTCAAGATGTTCACGACTCTTGTCACTACTCTTGGTGTCGAGGCGAGTTATTACCGATTCCTTGTTCTTGTCGGAGCCAAGTACCACGACGCCAGGAAGCGACGACGACAGCAGGAGGCCTATGCATTCGTCCAGTTCTTTGATGCATTTGCACGAACTTTCACACCGTTTGAGCGTGTACACGGAATCTTGCAGTATCTTGAGACTGTTGACACGATTCCAAATGCGCCAACTGAGGAGGAGATTGCGCTGGTCAACGTTACTAATGCTACCAAGCAGGATCTCGTTCAGCTCAAGATCAGCTTGTACTCGTTTGTGACGGAGATTATCAGCGACATTCTCAAGCAGCAGAACCAGAACATTGACGAGCTTGAGGAGTGTTCGCTCATCATTCAGAATCTTCTTACTGCTCGGTCGCAGCTCCAGGGCATTTCTCCAGAGCTCGACGACGCGGTGTTCTCGCTGCTGGGTAAGATCTTGGAGCTCCTTACTATTGACAAGTTTGTCGCGGTTGTTGGTAAGCTTGTCGAATCCTCTGCCGACGTTAGCGTTAAGATGCACGCGTTGCGGCTTATCAAGAGCAAGTTTGACCTTGAACTCGCTGGCGATGATGTTGCTTCTCAGGCGGCAGTGGATGCGGTTGGCATTCTGAAGAAGACCATTACTGTTGTGGGTGATAAGGACGTTGACATGACCGAGCTGTGTCTCGACTGCTTGGATATTGTCGTGTCCAAGTTTGGTCACAACATGGCCGTGGACGAGGTTGTTTCTCTGCTCGATATTGCAGTGGTTGGTATCAAGAGCTCTTCTGTTGGCGTTTATGTCACTTCCGTGGCGCTTTCCAACACTGTGTGCTCGATTGTTGGTGCTAGAATGGTGGGCTACTTTGCCAAGATTGTTCCACCGGTTCTGTCGCGAACTGTGGAGGCTATTGAGACTGGTGGAGAGAGCGACGAGGGCAAGAGAGTGCAGCTGGCCATGTTCGGTCTGGTCGGTGGGTTCATCAAGCGAATTCCGGCCTTTATGACCACTTCTTTGCCTAACATTTTGGAGAAGATCATGAAGTCCACTGTTGACTACGAGTATCGACAAAAGGTTTTGGACGCCATTGTCTATGGCATGGATACCAAGTCGGTTGTCAACAGTCTCAGCGGTGCGTGGAAGCATGCCCAGGACTTTGATTCCATCTCGCTCTTCATTGAGGCGCTGGACAAGGCGGTTGATCGGGCTAGCAAGAAGGACATTGCTGTTCACGCTCCGACGCTTGTGTCGTGGTTGCTTACTGCCTTCCAGGTGCGAGGTAGCGGCAAGTTTGATACCAACGACATCAACCGAATCGAGCACAAGCTGGTACACTCTGGTATTGCCATTGTCATGAAGCTCAACGACAAGAAGTTCCGGCCACTGTTTGTGCGAATGGTGCGATGGGCTATTGACGGTGAGGGTGCTGCGGGCATTGACGCGACGAGCCGAAAGATTGTGTTCTGGAAGTTCTTGGGCAAGGTTCTCAACTCGCTCAAGAGCATTGTCACCAACTATTACGGGTATCTTGTGGACTCGGTGTGTGACATTTTGGCCACCACTGATAGCGATCCGCTGCGACGACTGGTTCTCTCTTCGCTGATTACCTCATTCCAGTATGATCAGGATGAGTTCTGGCACGCCCAGGCGCGGTTCGACAAGATTTCCAAGGCTCTGTTGGCCCAGATTCCGCTGATGGATATCAGCTCAACCTTGGGCAACGTACTGGTGAAGGCTATCACCAATCTTGCCGAGCTGTGTTCGTCGCCAGACACCAACAAGCAGCTCAATGATGGCCTGTCTGTCTACCTTAAGGAGAACAACACCTCCTCGGCCAAGATTTGGGCGATCCGAACTCTCAAGGGCTTGTATGGTTCTTCTTTGGGTGAAGAGTGGGTTTCGATGCTGCCTCAGCTTGTGCCATTGATTGCCGAATTGTTGGAGGATGAGGACGAGAAGGTTGAGAATGAGGTTCGACGGGAATTGGTTCCTGTCGTAGAGGACGTTTTGGGTGAGGACTTGGATAGATACTTGTCTTAAAAATGCCATATATAGAGGCTTACTATTAATAATTGACCATTAACGTTTATCATTATCCAAATATATAAGCATTTAGGGCGCGGCGCTCTTCTTTTCAGCGCTGGTCTTGATAGCCTTGATAGACCGCGGCACTGCTTTTGGCCGCAACGCTGGGGGTCCGCTTGGCTGTGGTGATGGGGATGATTTGAGCGGCTGGGCTCGTGGTTGGCTTACCGCGGGCTGTTGAGGCTGTTGAGGCTTTTGAGCTCTCGGCTGATTGGGCGCATTCCCTTGGGCTCTTGGTTGGTTTGGCGCATTCCCTTGGGCTTTTGGTTGGTTTGGCGCATTCGCCGGAGGCTGAGCTCTTGGTTGGTTTGGGGCATTCGCCGCGGCCTGGGGCTGTTTTGGCTTGCCCTTTGATTTAGGTCTTCGTGGGGGCCGCTGGCCATTACCTTCCGGTTGTGATGGTTGTATCGATCCATCATACTGGCTAATCTGCGGCCCCGATGTATTCTTCTGGGGCTGGTTACCGGGTCGTGGCTTTTGTGGCGCTTTCACTGGCTTTTCGCCAGGGGCGCCTCCATCCTGGGGCGCACTGGGGTTCCGTGGCTTGCGGTTCTTCTTTTTAGCGGGCTTCGGCTTGGTCGACTCTGTCGATTCTCCCGAAGTAGAAGGAGACGGAGACGGCGAAGACTTGGATTGAGGCGCTGTAGATGGCTCGTCGGGCTTTTGCTTTCCTTTAGACCGGGGATTGCGCTGTTTGGCCGGTTGTTGCTGGTCGTTCGACTTGGCCTTGCCCTTCTTCGCAGGCTTATCGGGCTGCTCGCCCTTGGCCTCTCCCTTCTTGCCCTTCTTCTTCTTGGACGGAGTCTCGGCCACTTTTGGAGCGAATAGCTTTCGGGGAGGCTCCTTGCCGGCCTCAATGGCCGCCACAAACGCCTTGTACGCGGGACTCTCGCCAATGGCCCCCGCCAGGGGATCTGGAGTGTCCCCCGCAATTGGAGTCTGGCTCGGGGCGTATTCTACCCGCACCGAGGTCGTCTTCTCCTGGCCTGCACCCCCGTAGAGCTGGTTAATGGCCGGGATGATCTGCTTGAACTGCTTGAAGAACGCCTTGAGCGCCTCGGGGGTCCTGAACGTGGCGTAGGCCCGCGAGTACACCGGTAGCTTGTTGACGGGGTCCTTGGCGGAGATCTTGCCCTGG
Organism: Blastobotrys malaysiensis; assembly: GCA_030558815.1. Taxonomy (NCBI): domain Eukaryota; kingdom Fungi; phylum Ascomycota; class Dipodascomycetes; order Dipodascales; family Trichomonascaceae; genus Blastobotrys; species Blastobotrys malaysiensis. The sequence continues at coordinate 112,845 of JAKTQL010002496.1, forward strand.
ACGTAGACGCGCTCCGAGCACGTTTCGTCGTTCATCTTGAGCGCCACGAGGCTGTCAAACTCCTCTCTGGCCATCCCTGGCGGCAGGAACCGTACCACGAGCCGCAGCTTGGCCGCCTTGGGCGTCTTTGGGGCCGGCTCCGCGGACTCGCTGGTCGCTGGCGCGATGGGGGGGCCTCTCGCAACCGCTACGCCTGACATGCCGATTACGTGAGCTCAGAAGTGAGAGCAGTTGCTGGTGAGCGCAGATGGCAGATACGGTGAGAGTAGACCGATGATGACCCGGAGATTTTTCGATTCTCCGACACCAACCCCCAAACCGCACGAAACCCTGTCCAGTAGGTTTCGGGTACTAGAGAGTGCGAATTATAATGTCGGTGCAATTGTGGTGCCACCAGGTGGCGGAGGTGACCAAGATGGACCCGCCGAGTTATGCGGTGGCCGCTGATCTGGCGGATCTGTTCGATCTGAACCTCGACAACCCGCAGGTGTCCTCGCTCCAGAACGACATTTGCGACAATGGGGCAGACATTGAGTCGGCGGTGGAAGCGCTGGACCTGTATGAAGGGGAGTGGCCGGGGTTTGTCGAGCTCACAAAGTCGTATCTGCGGTTCTGCCGGGCGGTGGAGCCGAACAATTTGGAGCGGTCGTTTGATCTGTACGGCCAGTTCTTCCAGGACCTCCAGGCCGCGTTCGCCAATGGAAATAGAGGCGCAGTGTTGCAGCAGGTGGTCGTTCAGACGTGTCGGCACACTTTGCCGGTGGCGATTCGGCTCGACGTTGAGACGAGTGCGGCCGGGGCGAGGGTGGAGTATCTTTCTTCCGTCTTGTTGAAGATGTTCAATTCGATCCGGGGAGAAAAGTCTACTGGGGGTGGAGATGACATTAGTACCAGCATGTCCTATGAGGCGCGACAGCAAGTGCTGGTGACCTCGCGTAAAGCGGTCATTCTCCACGTCGCCAACGCATTGTGTCGGCTCTACTTTAACTTGCGCACTCCCTCCTCGTGTGCCAATGTGTTTTCCAACATTCACACGGCCAAGGTGCGGTTTGCCCGTTTCTCGGCGGCGGAAAAAGTGGAGTACCGGTACTATTTGGGGCGATTCTACCTCATGAAGGACCAGCTCATTAGCGCGTACAAACACCTACGATACTCGTTTGACAATTGCCTCGCCGGGTGCGGGCGTAACCGCCAGCTCATTCTACACTATCTCATCCCGGTGTCCCTACTGTTGGGCAAGCTACCATCTCCATATCTACTCAATTCCTCCGGACTCGACCCGGTGTACGGCCCACTGGTCGCGGCGATCAAGTCTTGCAATTACACTGCGTATATGGGCTACATTGAAGAGGAGCCGCGGCGGGGGTGGCTACTACGGCGCGGTCTCTACATGGTACTACGGTACCGCGCCGACGTGCTCTTCTACCGCACGGTGCTCTACCAAGCGTGGAACGCCAACGACCGCAAGGATGTGCTCTCCTTTGAGGCCATTACGGCCGCGTTCGCCCTCAGCAAGCGCGGCCACCCGGACGAACAGCTCCACCGCCACGACTCGCAGTACATGCTGCTCGAGCCGATCCTGGCCAGCCTCATCACCCAGCGGTTCGTACGGGCCAACATCTTCTCGCGGTCCTCCATGCTACGGCTACGAAACGTGTCCCCCATCCCCAAGCTGGTGGAGGTCCACGACATTAAAGAATCCACCGTCCTCGAGGCGGACGAACAGTGGATGCGCGACTAACTATTAATTCTACCCTCTATAGCCCTCGATCCGTATTGGCGGCCTCCCCCCGACCGCAAGGCGGTCTCTTGTCGTTGGGTCCCAAGGAAAACGCCGCCAGACCCACCACCACCAACCAACCAACAATGCCGCAAAGGGGCCCCGATGTGTGGCTGCAGGAGATCATAAAATGCCAGTACCTGCCTGAGAATGACATGAAGCAGCTGTGCGAGATGGTGAAGGAGCTGCTGATGGAGGAGTCGAACATCCAGCCCGTGCAGGCACCGGTGACGGTATGTGGCGACATTCACGGGCAGTTCCACGACTTGCTGCAGCTGTTCAGGGTCGCCGGCGGGTTCCCGGACGACGTCAATTACGTGTTCCTCGGCGACTTTGTCGACCGCGGCTACTTTAGCCTCGAGACGTTTACGCTGCTCATGTGCCTCAAGGCAAAGTACCCGTCCCGGCTCACGCTGGTGCGCGGCAACCACGAGTCGCGCCAGATCACCCAGGTGTACGGGTTCTACGAGGAGTGCCTCACCAAGTACGGCTCGACCACGGTGTGGAAGTGCTGCTGCCAGGTGTTTGACTTTTTGACCCTGGCCGCGATCATTGACGGCCAGATTCTGTGCGTCCACGGCGGCCTGTCGCCGGAGATTCGTATGCTCGACCAAATTAGAGTGCTCTCGCGGGCCCACGAGATCCCCCACGAGGGCGGGTTCTGCGACCTGGTGTGGTCCGACCCGGACGACGTGTCGACCTGGGCCGTGTCGCCGCGAGGCGCCGGATGGATCTTTGGCGCCCAGGTGGCCAGGGAGTTTAACCACATCAACGGCCTCGACCTCATCGCCAGAGCCCACCAGCTCGTCATGGAGGGGTTCAAGTACCACTTTAAGGACAAGGACGTGGTCACCGTGTGGTCCGCGCCAAACTACTGCTACCGCTGCGGCAACGTGGCCAGTGTTATGAAAGTAGAGGACACGCTAGTGCCCACCTTTTCCATCTTCAACGCTGTCTCCGAGGACACCGACCGCATGACCCCGCAAAAAGCTCAACGACGTGACTATTTCTTGTGATATAACGAACTCTGCCTAATTAATGTCCATTAACGCCAACCAGGGGACTAATTGCTCCCCAGTGTCTTCGAGGGCCAGCCCTCGAGCTCCCGTAGTGTCAATTGCTCTTCAATGCCTTCGAGGGCCAGCCCTCGAGCTCCCGTAGCTGGGGGGAAACCCCCCAGGCCCCCCATTGGTCGGGGTTCTAGGGGCGGAGCCCCTGCTACAGTGGGTCTGGGGGATTGGTCCCCAGTGTCGCCTCCTAAGACGATTTACAATCCAATATGGACCATCTGGAGCTAATGTTGAACGCTAATGGCGTTTCTACATCGCACAGAAACGGCCCTATGCAAGCAAATGTGAATTAACGTTAAATCAGCAGACTCTCAAAGTAGCTAGCGGAGCTACTGGGTTCTAGGGGCGGAGCCCCTGCTCAAGGGGGTCTGGGGGACTGGTCCCCCAGTAACAATTGCTCCCTTGGTGTATTCGAGGGCCAGCCCTCGAGCTCCCGTAGCTGGGGGAAACCCCCAGGCCCCCCATTGGTCGGGGTTCTAGGGGCGGAGCCCCTGCTACAGGGGGTCTGGGGGACTGGTCCCCCAGTAACAATTGCTCCCTTGGTGTATTCGAGGGCCAGCCCTCGAGCTCCCGTAGCTGGGGGGAAACCCCCCAGACCCCCCGGTGTAGTGGGACTTTACTATAAAAGGACGCATTGATCCGCCCATGAAAGCCGGGAATGGTCCCAAGTAGATAGTCGAGGGCCAGCCCTCGGGCCCTGTAGCTGTATATACTACGTAGGTTAGTGCTGCTTTCTGAACTTGAGGGGAATGTTCTCGAGCTGGGCCCAGGAGCCCACCTCCTTGGCGTGGGCGTCGGCGTCGTCGCCGTGCTCAAACGCGTGGTACAGCTTCTCATGCTCAATGTCCTCTGGGTGGACGTTCTTCACGTCCGGGTCGTCCTTGGCGTGGTGGGTCATCCAGTGGTGCACCTCGTACTCGTACTCGTAGTCGCCGTGGTGGCCCGGGCCGAGGCCAAAGTCGGGCAGCTCGCCGCCCTTCTGGGTGAAGACACGCCACTCCTCGAGGGTGATGACGCCGTCCTGGTCCGTATCGATCATGTCGAGCACCGTCTGGAGCACAAAGTCCTTCGTCTCCTGGGGTATCTCCTCCGTCTGCTCGTTCTGGCCCATGCCGGTGCCATCGCCCACGACCTGTTCCTTGAGCAGGCCGTACAGGTTGAGAATGTCGTTGGTGGTCCACGTGTTGGATCCGTCCGAGTCGTGCAGGGTGAAAAACGACAGCGCATCAAACGAATCAATCATGTGCTCCTCCTTCATGTGGCGCACCTGCCACGAGTCCTCGCCCGGCTTGGGCGCCACTATCTGGGCCGCCTGGGATGCAAACGCGGACCCAATGATCGCGGCCACTGCTCCCAGAATGCTAGTTCTCATCGTATCTTGTCGTCGTCGTGATGAGGTGGTGCGTCCAGATCTCCCAGCCCCTTGACATTTCGTCACCGATTTCGTGCGGCTCACCCAACCTTACTCGAGGATACCCCACATGGCCACTTACGAAGCATTTAATACTGGATAATTCAATGTACACTGATGGTACGAAGCATTTAAGGATAATTCAATGTACGCAGCTGATAATATATGATCAATGAACGATGAAAGTACAATGAATGACATGGAATAAATTAGTTGAAATATATACAAGAGTCGTATCGATTACCACTTGCCGCCCTTGGCAAGCTTCTGCTCACCGTACTTCTTGATTCGGATAGAGTTGATGGTGATGAAGCCAGAAGTGTCAGTTGGGTCAAAGTCGGTCAGCTCGTCCATAGAGGCAACGGTCGCGTCGTAAAGGTTCTCAGTCTCCGAGGATCGGCCAAGAATCTGCATAGAACCCTTGTAGGCTCGGCATCGGACCTGACCGTTGACGGAGACCTGGGATGGGTCAATGATGGCTCGGGTGTAGTCGCCCTCTGGAGAGTAGTAGAGACCGTTGTACAGGATTCGCGCAAAGGCCGGGGTGACAAACTGGTCTCGGAGAGCTCGCACCTCTCGGTCAAGCACAAGACCCTCCAGGTCAATGTGGGCAGATCGCAAAATGGTAAGACCAGGGGTCTCGTAGCAGCCTCGGGACTTGATGCCAATAAATCGGTTCTCGACAATGTCGATTCGACCAACACCGTTTCGTCGGGCAATCTTGTTAGCGGTCAAAAAGAGCTCGACCGGCTCGGTAACCTCCTTGGTGCCCTCGTAGACAAGCTTGGATGGCTTGCCCTTCTCAAAGAAGACGGTAAAGTCCTCTGGGGTGTCTGGAGCATCGGTAGGATCGACAGTGAGCTTCCACATGTCCTTTGGTGGGGTGGTGTCCGGGTCCTCGAGAATACCAGCCTCGTACGAAATGTGGGCCAGGTTCTCGTCGGTGGACCATGGCTTGGCCTTGGTCTGGGCAACTGGAATGTCCTTCTCAGCCGCATACTCGAGCAAGTCATTTCGGCCGACGAATCGGTTGAAGAACTCTGGCAGTCGCCATGGCGCAATCACCTTAATGTCTGGCTTGAGCGCGTAGAAGGCAAGCTCGAATCGAACCTGATCGTTGCCCTTACCAGTGCACCCGTGGGAGACGGCGAAGCAGCCCTCCTCCTCGGCAACCTCAATCTGGGCCTTGGCAATGACCGGTCGCGCAAGAGAGGTACCCAGCAGGTACACATTCTCGTAAATGGCATTGGTCTGGACAGCGGGATAGCAGAGCTCCTCAACAAACTCCTTTCGCACGTCCTTGACAACAAACTTGGTGGCACCAATCTTCAACGCCTTCTCTCGAGCGGCCTCAAAGTCCTCCTCCTGGCCAACGTCGGCAAGGAAGGCAATCACCTCGTAGCCCTGCTCGAGCAGCCACGCGAGGATGATGGAGGTGTCAAGACCACCAGAGTACGCCAAACAAACTTTACCCTTGCTCATTTTTGTGTTTAATTGATTATGGGGGAAAAAAAAAGAAGACCCGAGTGGAGAAATTGCCGGTCCTTTATAGCCTCGATCTCCTCTGCTATTGACTCATTTGGAGCGCAATTGAATTTTTCACCCCCGGGTATGCGCGGCTCCGCGTAGGCCTGCAGTTCCGCGATTGGTAAATTAGTCAGAGCCCGCCCCTGCTTTTCCCGTATAAATATTTTACCGTAGTAGGAGACACCCGAGATCAGTCATCTCATCGCATCGCCGGACGGGTCGTATTCCTGGTTTTCTGGCGAGAGACCGCCGTTTGGAGGCCTTTGTCGGTTACGTGCGGCGGGATTGAGAACTTTTCAGCGCCCGGCGGTCCGCAGATCTGAGCATGCCATCGGCGCACAGCCGTGCTGAGATGTGCTTACAGATAACGGCTATCAGTACGCCAGTAAACTGCGTATATCCTATCTCGGCGTAGCTACAGGGTAGCTGGCCGGTCCCCAACAGAGAATGGTTACAATCGTTGCTGGCCTTTTAATGGCCCGTTCCATTGGCGGGGAAGCGCTGCGGCCCGGTCCGAATTTAGTAACAGTAGGTAACGGACGTGCATTATTATCCGTTTTTTAAAGATCGCCACGTCCCGATATAGTCCCGTAGAGGAGCGTAATAGAGAACAGGTAACTCTGAGAGGACAAGACCGAGACTTGTTTTATTCTCAGTGAGGACCATCTTGGGTGACACGTTTACATCTTTTCCGGACATCAACGCGTTAGATACTCGCAAGGCTAAATTACGGGTATATGCAATGAGATTGACAGTAATTAGCGGCGGCACGGCGACCAACTCGCTCGTCCCTTATCTCTCCGCGCTCTCGTCGGACTCCATAGCTTATGTCCTACCCATCTCTGACAATGGCGGGTCGACCTCTGAGCTCATCCGTGTTGTTGGCGGGCCCGCAATTGGCGACATTAGATCGCGTATCGTGCGGCTCATCCCGCCGGAAGCAGAGGCACTGCGAGCCCTGTTCGCCCATAGACTGCCCAATAGTTACCCCGAGGCCCGTGCCGAGTGGTTGACCATCGTTGATGGGACCCACCCCATCTGGGACCCCATTGAGACCCACCAGAAGGAGCTTATCCGCGCCTTCTTCATTGAGCTCAATGGCGAGCTGCTGAAGCGGGCCCGTCCAGGGCGCGAGTTCCACTATGAAAAGGCGTCAATTGGTAATATGTTCCTTACGGCCGCCCGCATCTTTTGCGGTTCTCTCGAGTCAGCAGTAGAGCTCATGTTGAGAATCACCCGTGTTCCCTCCTCCATCCAGGTCATTCCGGCACTGAACACCAACTTTAGCCACCACATTTCGGCGCTGCTCAAAGACGGCACTGTCATAACCGGTCAGAGCCAGATCTCTCACCCGACTCATGCGTATCGTGACCTGGCGGGGAAGACGGATCTGTCGCTGGGGAACACTCGGGCGGGCACGCCGCAGCCATCGACGACTCCCCGGTCAGTATTGTCGCAGCACTCTGGGGATTTGTCTCCATTGCGCGACTCGGAAGACGCATTGCTGCCGTTCGCCCACCCAGACCTGGCCTCTTCCCAGCTACATTTCTCCAAGCAGGCCAATGAGCCGCTGCCCTCTCCCATTGACCGTATTTTCTACATCAACCCATATGGCCACGAGATTCATCCTCGTGCGGGGACCCGCCTGATCAATACCTTGTCTTCCTCCGAGATGATTGTCTATTCAATCGGCAGCCTTTATACCTCGACAATCCCCATTGTGCTACTCAAGGGCTTTGCCGAAGCGGTGGCCCACTGTCCCGTCAAGGTGATGATCCTCAACGGCGAGATCGACCGGGAGACCTCGGGAATGGCTGCGTACGATTACATTGGCGCCATTGTCCAGGCGTGTCGCTATTCGTACAATGAATTTGGTGAAGAGGACATTCGGTCTACCCACCTTTCGCCGTTCCATCGCCCTCCGGCCCCGGCCGCGTTGCATTCTCCTGTTGACTGGTCGCGATACATTACCCATCTCATCCATCTCGATCCTCCTGGAGCGATTCCAGTCTCTGCGAGCAAACTGGCTGCCCATGGCATTACCTGTATCCCGGTCAAACACGAGGAGAACAATTACACCCGCTACGACCTCAAAGCTCTGTCGGAAGCGCTCAAATCAATCTATCCTTCCTCCAACGGTAATTAATCTTGAACCATGGTTCATCGGCAGTTAATCTTCGTAACGACGTTTAATCTCGAATCCACCTCTCCAATTTAGTCCATGGCCGACCTCTGGTCATACCGGCCTAGCCGTTTATTCTTATTGGCCCAATCGACAATGATGAACAAGTTTAATCGACCGATGAACAAGTTTAATGAACAAGTGTGGGGGTCAATGAGCCGCACCCGCCGCACCATGCCATATCACGTGTCATCTAGGGGTAATTGAAAAAAAAAAAAAATAAATGATTCATCGGGTGTGATGGCTCCGACTCCTTAAAACCATTAGATATATAGTGCATAGATTAGACTCCAGGCACATAATATTCAACTTTACCATGACGCAGCAAGAAATCAGTACCCCGGCGATGAAGACCAACCCCAAGATGATCGTGTTCACCGATTGGGATGGCACGGTGACCCTACAGGACTCGAACGACTACATGACCGACAACCTTGGGTTTGGTGTCGAGAAGCGACGGGCCATCAATAAGGAGATTCTCGATGGCAAGGAGTGTTTCCGAAACGGCTTCATTCGAATGCTCGACTCGATCCACAAGCCGTTCCCCGAGTGTATCGAGTACCTCAAGGCCAACGTTGAGCTGGACCCTGGGTTTGCCGACTTTTACCACTGGTGTGCTGCTAACAACGTTCCCGTGGTCGTTGTTTCGAGCGGAATGAAGCCAGTGATCGAGGCGTTGCTTGGTAAGATGCTCGGTGCCGAGGCGGTCAAGAACATTGAGATCATTGCCAACGACGTTAAGATCAACGAGGATGGAAGCTGGGACATTATTTACCGAGACGAGTCGAGCTTTGGCCACGACAAGTCGCGGGCTATTCGACCATATTCCGCGCTGGAGAACCGGCCACAAATGTTCTACTGCGGCGACGGGGTGTCCGACCTGTCTGCAGCCCGAGAGACCGATCTGTTGTTTGCCAAGCGGGGCCGTGACTTGGTGACTTTCTGTGAGCGAGAGAACATTCCATTTACTCTGTTTGATTCGTTCAAGGACATTCATGCTCGTGTCCAGGATATCTACGAGGGAAAGCTAACCATTGACGAGGCTCGAAAGTAAGAGCGGTTTACAAATGAACACATTACGATTTGATTTTTTATAGATGCCATAGATTTGATATTTGCAAAGCATCCCGGTACATAGTTTAAAGGAGTTATTACCACTGACAGTCTATGATTGACACATGTTTGACCTAATAAAGTCCAAAGATCGTAAAAGATCGCGGTCTTTACCGATATATCCAAAAGCGAACTCGAGGAATAGAATACATTAATTAAATAGTCTCGGGATCACGCCAACAGCCTGCTCAACCCCTCGTCCTCCATTTCCGTCGCTTCCAATGCATCCTGTTGGCCAATTCGTCGCAGCACGTCTCGCTTTGACGACTCTTGTAACTCGCCTGCTATCAGAAGCTCGTCCAGAATGTAATATGCCTTTTGAAAGTTGAAAATGATATCTAGCTCGCATACATTGCCGTAGTACTTATCCATCTGCTCAACGTACCGGTGGATAATTTCTAGCGCCAGCAGCTCATTGTCGTCCGAGTCAATTCCCGCCACAAAAAACAGCGATGCATATCTCCTGTAGACCACTTTAGAGTCCTTGTATTCGAGAAAGTTGCACATCTTGGTCCGTCGGGCTAGCACCAGCGTGGTCACTTCCTTGACAATTTTCGCCTTGTCTTTGGTCCCCAGGGTCTGGAACCACTTTGCTAACCGGACCTTGCCCTGTCTCGACAGCAGCAACAAATACTGAATCGCCATCTTTAGTCTTCGCCCGTGTCCCTGAGATTCAATGGGATTTTGGGAGTGGAGGCGTGTACACTCATTTGGTGCCATATTAGGGTTTGTTTATTGCATCCCACTTTATTTTTGAACCATGGAATTGATAGATCTCGACCGCCCAAGGGTCTCATTACGGTCTGGTCCACTTCTGGGCACAGAAATATAGTCTAGCCATTATAAATTTGAGAAGTCCATGTTTGAATGTCTGCCAGGTGTAATCAACATTATTCTACCACATCATATATCGACCTTGTAAGGCCAAATATTGTCAATATTGTCAAATGCTGCTAAAGATTGTATGACCACTCTATTGGTATAAACATCTTGGTCAATTTTTGCACATGTAATTGCAATTGCTCTATTAATGTTCTGGCCTTTGGACTGTGAAATGATTTCGAGATTCTTCAAAAACATGGCTAGGTCCAACTCGTGACGTTTCAGCATCCATTTGCACAGCAATGTTGAGGGGCACTATTATATATAATGGTCGTCTTGCTGGTCGAAAACTTTACAAACTCTAGTCATGAAATTCTCGACAGTTATTATTGCCCTCGGTTCCGTGTCAATGGCGGCTCCTCTGAACAGTGTGCCGGAATTTACCATTAATTACCAGGGGTACAACATTCAATGCGGCGGTGGGAATTGCAGAGTTATATGCACAGGAGGGCCGAATTGTAAACCAAACGTGGTTCAGAATGTTAACGTTGGTAGCCCCAGGCACTCGCGGCGTCATTTATAACCAATCACCAAAGCCACAAGAGTGGTAGTACCATTCAAACGATCCTTAATGCCAGCCCAGAGCGGGCAATAGTAAAATACCCATTTTTATATAATTTACACTTTTTACAAGTATCGTACTTAAAGAAAAAAACAATATATATATACCGTATATAATATATAAGAGTTTTTTCATTTAAGTCTGCTCGTGCCAGCCCTTTGGTCGCTCAAGATCCTTAACCTTGTAGTACCGAGGGGTGCACGAATAACCCTTCCAGGTAAAGTTGTCATCCGGGTTGCAAATGCACTTCTTCTTCATTCGCACCTCCTCGTTGGTTGGGCAGTTGGAGAACGGAACGTGGAAGTATCCAACATCGTCAAAGTAGTGGATTTCGTCCTTGTTGAGGAACATGGAAGCACCAATAGAATGCACAGGAGCATCACCCCATCGCTCATAAAAGAACCCACCAGCCTTATCCAAATGCTCAAAGTACTTGGTGTAGGCCTCCGATCGCCACAGATCGAGCGAGGCAATCTCAAAGTTGGACCAAAAGTGGCACCGGTTATACGTTTCACCGCCGTCATCGGAAATAAAGTCCATCATCGAGTCCTTGGCAACGTACTGCGGGTTGGCCTTGATAAACTCCTTGGTAGTGTCCCACAAGGTTGGAATGGTCTCAATATACTCGTAGAGCGAAATGGTAAATGCGTACTTCTTGTCATTATCCTCCATGAACTTGAACAAATCGTACTCAATATCGCAAAACAGGTGAACACCCGGCTCGACTCGCCAGTAGTACTTGTACTCATCCAGCGCTGGGTGACGCCAAAAGAATCCAGACTCAAATCGGCACATGTGTCGGTACGGAATCGAATCGCCATAGATAACCTTCTTCTCCCGCATCTCCTCTCGCACCTCGGCGGCCTTCTCCTGGTCAATCCACTCGGGGAAGCTCCACCACTCCTTGGGGATAACGTCATACTTGGTCTTGCCAGAGATAAGCATGGTCGTAATCTTCTTAAAGTTGTCGTCAAATGGCTGGTCGTTTAGGAAAACCCAGTCATACCCATACTTGTGATTGAACCGGTCCTCCACCTCTCGGATCGAGTTGATGAGCTCCCACAGATCCGAATTTCGGGCCAGGGTCACAAAGGTCGCGTTCGCCCGCTGGTAGGTCGCCTTGTCGACTGGAGCAGCCGCCGGGTTGCTCTGCCCGGTCTGGTCCAGCACCGCTGGCTGCTGCTCTTTCTGCGCCGCCTCCAGGTCCGCGTTGGGCTTGGCCTTGGACGCAACGTACTTGGACACATCGACCCGGTCCGTCGATAGCTTGAACATCACCAGGATGATAATAGTCGCTATCGCGACGAACCGCAATACCCTCACTCCGCTGCGCGCCATTTTTTGGTCAGAGGGGAAAAGAGTGTGTTTGCTGTAGTCTGGTTTGACAAAGTGAGTGGGTTTAATAAGAGATGCTCTTCCCAAACTCGATAAAATGATTGTGCCACGTCAAAGACACACCTGCTTGGAGCACCGCCCGCATAACCCTACCGACCCCTGGACAAAATAATAATCGCCGTAGCCCCTGGGTACCGCAGTTTTCTGGATACATTTAATCGTTCCAAAACGCGTCCTGCTAGCGATCGACCGCTAGGGCCGACTAGATAGCAGTAGAATATTTTTTTTTCTTTGGCACGAGGGCCCTCCCTCGCGTTTCCCGGGGGCCTTCTCCCCCCAAGTCTGAGGGAAATCCTCGATACGAGGCGGCGCCAAGTGGAGATTGAAATGAAGCTTTTGTGGGTCCTTATCTCAATTAGATCCCTTGTTACGGCTGTAAATGACCAGATCGCCCATGGTTTGGGTTCAGGAACTATAAATAGACCCCGTACAGCAGCCCTCGCTCCCGTCCGGTTGGCATCCTTGGTATACCCTCCCCGTTGTCCAGAGTCTCATGTTGGGGGCCGCGGCAGCGATCAGTGAGCCGCACAGACAAGCCGCACGAGCCGCGCGGTGGGACCACGACGCGTGCGCGCTGCGCTCCGGCAAAACAGAAATCCCTCATTAAACGACGACGCGCTCTAGTGGTATGGGCTTGTAGCGTAAGTACCAAACGGGGAGGGCCAGCCGGATCTAACCAGGGTAGGAAGATGGAGCACGATAGCGCGTTTGGGGTGGACCGCCCGTATCTCACCGCGTACAAGCATTACATGTGCCATGCTGACGACTGTCTCTACACGACGGCGAGCCGCAAGGAGTACAAGGCTCACATGGGGTCGGGGCGCCACATGTGGCAGAACCCCAAAGATCTGCGTAGTTTGGGGATTGAGGAGCCTCGTAGGATGGACATTGAGGAGATTGTCGCCAAGCTAGGGCTGCACTACAGACCGCAGGAGGTGTTGGTGCCCAGAGGGCTCGAGCGCACCGCGGTACGGGTAGACAGGCATTATAAATTCGCCGTGTGTTTTGGGCGGCAGATTATTCTGGTGCGGTCCCAGATCATTGACCACTGTACGTTTTGTACCTACTGTAAGGAGTTTGACCGCGGGCTGGCCCAGCAGTCGATTCTACAACTGAAGCACAGCGGTGCTCTTACGGACAGCGTTGATCTCGACTCGCAATACTACGGGTTCAAGCAGATCGATCCGACTACAGAATCGCTGCCGCCGCCCATCAATGGGTCGAAGAAGACGGTCAAGGACCTCTGTCTCGAGTGCCTGCGGCTCGACATTGGGTGGCTCTCCATCAACACGGATCCGAGGACACATAAGAGCCATTTTGTAAAACACCATGCTGCGTTCGACAAGGATGTGTATGACCAGAATTTGTTTCGGTGCATTTGCTCGGAGATTTTTATCACCTCGAACGGAAAGTCGAGAGTGCACTTTCCGTCCAATCATCCAGTGGCTCAAGAGGAAAAGGTTAAAAGACACCGGAGCAATGGCAGAGCCAATATTGCCAGGAAGAGGATTATCACTGATACTGAGGAGAGAGCAGTGAAACGGGTTTTGCAAGACAATAATAACCAAAGTAATTTGGTGCACAATGATCCAATTCTGGTGGATCTCCACCACGACGGTGATGAAAACGTGGAACTCGTGTCCCCGCCGGATGACACCAGTTACATTGAATACGTGGAGATACTGGACGACGATCTGCCAGAGGCTCAAAGTCCCGTGAACCAAATTCCTGAAATAACGACTTCAACGACTAATACTAACGGTAGACCCGCTAACGACATACAATCTAATGGCCCTCAACAGAGCCGGGAAAAGCGGGATGATAGAGACGACATTTTTGCAATGGCCCCACCCCCCGGCTCATACCTTCCTGAATCTGAAATTATCCCTCGCCACGATAAAGCTCCATCCCCTTCCCCGAGTACAACCCCCGAGCTGAGCGAACCAGAATCGGCAGAGGATTTGACCCCCGATACTCCGGTCGAAGTCCACGAGCCGGGGTCTGTACCAGTAACTTATGCCTTTTCACTGCGCAGTTTCGCGCCCCCTCGGACAAAGCCCCCCCAGGTATACGACTCTGATAATGATCTGTCCTCCTTTGAACTGTCCGACGACGAGCTGGCATCGCTCAAGGCCGAGGTGGATCCAGAGACCAATGCTCGCTTCCGCTTGGAACGCACTGACAAAGAGCTACTCGAATCGGTCGTCCAGGACCTCAACAGCACAAAGGCCGAGAACCAGCTTGTACACAAAATCATGTCCATTGCCCTATCGTACATACGCTCGTGTTACATGGACGTGCGCGACTCATCGCGGAGGGACCTTTTGACCCTGGCCGGACTGCCACCCCTGGACACCTTGTCACGTGAACAGCACTTTGTCGAATTCGTCAAAATCATCGCCATTATCTTCCGGTCCTACCTAAGTGGGTCGGAGGCATCATTGGTCAAGTTCACTCCGTCCCAGGCGGCGGCAATTGAAGACTTTCTCAACTCGGCCCGTGATTGCAGCGTCTACCCCCGGTGTAATGCCAAACCTCGGGATGATGCATATGTCAATTACTCATACCAGCTTCAAAAGGAGATGGTCGACTATAGTGGGTCCAGCCTCGAGGAGGAAGGATCTGATGACGATGAAGACGGCGATGACCAAGACGGCAACGTTTCGTACATGACGAGAGACGCCAAACTCCAGTCTCGCCTGGCGGACATGTTCTGCCCCGATATGGACTTTGCTCACAATGACTCTGATCCAGCAAGAGAAGAATCGCTCAAGAAGCTCCACGTGGTCATGGTGAGGGTACTCACCGAGTGTCCGCTAGGGTACAATTGGACTCTGGCCATGAGTGTTTTGGCAGTCGTGCTCAACCGGCGGAAAAAAGTTGGCTTCAAACAGCGGAATCAGACATGCGTTGATGCGCAAGAGGCGGTGCAGCATATCGGGCGGGCAATATACCTTTACCGGCTTGTTGCGATTAGAACTGTTTTGGATACCTCGGACAGCGACTGGAGCAATGTGGGGCAAAACCCGTGGTACACTATGGCCTGTAAGGGGAGCGACTCTCCCTTTTTCGCGCAAATGTATGCACTACGCGATGAGTTTATGTCTATTGATGGCGGGCTGTACCATGGCGGTGTTGACTTCACCCACAATCTGTCGGTCAACGGCCGGGTCCTCTCTCTCGAGGGCATTTCCAAGTTCAACTCGAGTCTCATGGACGTGTTGGCGAGCTTCACCAAGGGGATAGCCGTCGAGCAGCGCATTACGATCCCCGGAGGCGGGCACAGACCCATAATTGACGATCTGAGTAATTTTCAACGGGGGTATTGCTTTTTATCCGATAAGGCAAACGCTGAGGTGCTGCGGCTTTCAAAGTCGCGCTACACATACAGCACGACCGCCTGTCTTTCGGACCTTGAAGAGTTTGACCTCGCTACTGTATTTTTAAAGTGCGATGCCCTACTACGTCACCTGGCCGCCCTGATCTTCAACAATTTGACATTTCCCGTTTCTGCCGCAGAGGTGGT
Source organism: Blastobotrys malaysiensis (assembly GCA_030558815.1). Taxonomy (NCBI): domain Eukaryota; kingdom Fungi; phylum Ascomycota; class Dipodascomycetes; order Dipodascales; family Trichomonascaceae; genus Blastobotrys; species Blastobotrys malaysiensis. The sequence continues at coordinate 128,293 of JAKTQL010002496.1, forward strand.
GGACTGGACCTTTCGGAACCACTCACGCAAACGGAACATTTTTGTTAAGAATGACACGGTGTATATCGAGCGGGATGACAAGTTTGTGGGCAGAGGAGCACCTACCACCACCACTCTGAGCTGGGCGACAGGGGAGCTGTTAGTTGAGTATTTGTGCCTCGCAAGACCGTTGCAGGTTTACATTGCGGAACGGTTGGGAAGGGCTGATTTGGTGCCCCTATTGCGGCATTACCTATTTGTGAGCTACAGCGGTAGGTGGGCTCCGAGCGACTTTGAACGCACATACGCTGAGATCAGTCTTCAGCACTTGGGACAATGCGTGACTCCGCTTGTGTGGAAGAGTGCTCTCGAGCTGTACCGACGTCGGCACGACACTGTTGCCAGAGTCGAGCACGCAATCAAGGGAAATCGCTCATACGAGGCTTCCTTTGAGCGCGCGTGGAGGTCAAACACGCTTGATAAACTCACCCCGCTCTTTCTCAATGTGGTCGAGGGGAGCGGATACCTGTACTCTGAGATTATCACCGGTAAACGCGTGTACCACAGCTAGGAGGGTGTACATGCACCTTCTGGATGTAATTATAGTACTTTATTTATTGATTTCACTTTGCGTTACTTTCGGTAGGGATGCTCATGGATGTGAAATTCCACTGTATGTATGGGTCTAGGTACGCATGTACCTGAGCATGTGTTTCAAAGTGGGACCAACATGATGCGCAGGTACCCGGCCCCCGTTTTAAGTATGGCGGCGTATTGCCCCTTCATTCTCCTAAGGCTTGCACAGCAATGTAAAGTAGGACTGAAGTACGGACAGAAATTCAAAGGCTGTGGATTCTATAACCGAAAATTGCTTGGTGGTTTTGAAAAAAGGATCTGTTGCATCTGCCGTTGCCAAGTTTTTACCATCTCTGTTGTATGACGATAGGGATGGTACAATGAAACAAGCGTATGGATCTGCAAGATCTGGTTAATGCAAGGGAGCTCTAAATAGTGTTCCTGCAGAAACCCACCGACCTTGCGGCCCGAGTTAGCAAGGGGTTCCCCGAGATGAATAGCTTCCGAGATTGCCTGTAAGATAAGCAATCACCCAGCATTAGCTATCAAGTGAGTTTTTGGACGACGAAGGTTGTAATGGATGTGCTACAATTGACGTTGTCCTTGGGTGTTAGATATATGAGGTTAAACATATCCGAGCCGAACCATTTAACTACATCTGCAGGAACAGGAAACAGCCATCAACGAAACATGTAGGGTATGCATTGGATGAGTACGCGCTCCTTAGGTCTGCGGACGCGGGAGCATACGGTGCGACCGAGTCTTTTGCGCTCAGACCATGCAGTTTCTGATGCTGCAAGGTATGCAATTCAGCCTCCTAGGGGTGCTTGAAGCAAATACCGAGTACGGTGAGCTCTCGATAGGGGGCTAGACGAAAAGTATATAAAGACTATCTTTTTCAATGGATTTCTAGTTCTTCAAGATATCTGCTGGTTAGATACTTGTATACACCCGACATTTATACTCTCCTTCCTAAAAATGAAGTTGCTTTCGTTCACTACTCTTACCGTAATTGCCTTCGCAATTGAGGGCCTTCCTCTCCTTTCAAACTCGACTTCTGCAGGTGCTGGTCCATCTGCTACTATTGAATTGCCATCTGGCGCCCCAACCGGTTTCTTCTCTGGAGTTCCATCTGGTACCGCAATTCCTCTGCCATCCGACATTCCGGGCAATGGCACTGAACCATGTGCTCCATCTGATATTCCATCTGTTCCGGGTAATGGTACTAAACCAGGAGTTCCATCCGGTATTCCATCTGGTTCTGGATTCCCATGGGGTACTGCAATTCCTCTACCATCTGACATTCCATGGAATGGCACTAAACCAGGAGACCAGCATGGCGGTCATGGTCATGGTCATGGTCATGGTCATGGTCACGATCACGGTCACGGTCACGGTCACGGTCACGGTCATGGTCATGGTCATGGTTATGGTCATGATCATGATCATGGCCACCATGACCGTCCACACGGACCACCATCATCTGGTGCCTCGTCTAGTGCTCCATCCGATATTCCAACTGGTGTCCCATCCGGTATTCCAACTGGTGTTCCATCCGGTATTCCATCTGGCGTTCCATCCGGTATTCCATCCGGTATTCCATCTGGTGTTCCATCCGGTATTCCATCCGGTATTCCATCTGGTATTCCATCTGGTGTTCCATCTGGTGTTCCATCTGGTGTTCCATCTGGTGTTCCATCCGGTATTCCATCTAGCGTTCCATCTGATGTTCCATCTGGTTCTGGATTCCCATCGAGTACTGCAATTCCTCTGCCCTCTGACATTCCGTGGAATAGCACTACACCAGGTGCTCCAACTGGGCTTCCAACTGGTATTCCAACTGACATTCCAGGTAATGGTACTACACCAGGTGCTTCATCTGGTATTCCATCTATTTCTGGATTCCCATCGGGTACTGCAATTCCTCTACCATCTGACGTTCCAGGTAATGGCACTGAACCAGGCGCTCCATCCGGTATTCCATCTGGAACCTTCCCTGGCATGCCAACTGATATTCCGTCTGGTGTCCCATCTGGTGCTCCAGGCAATGGCTCTGGCTCTGCAGTGGAGACCCCGGTTCCACCTACTGCAGTAGGCTCAGGTATCCCCACCGGTCAGCCAGATAGCACTCAGGTCTTGACTGTGGTCACTAGCCACCTCCCCGCTCCAACCTCTAGTGGCTTCTCTGGTAACGGCCAGGGTAACGATAACGACCAGGGTAACGAAAACGACCAGGGTAACGATAACGATCAGCAGTAGTGTAGGTGGTGGACAGCACTAAGCATCGCACTTAATACGGCAAGTCTATAGGAATCAAAGATTTTCCCGCATTGTTATTTACAAGTTATTTTTGTCTGCGAAAAGTAGAAAAGCTATGTACAAATAGAGATTAGATCTCGTTGAGAACCTCTTCAGCACGGTCAGGCGTGACACGTTCATACCGATAGAAATCCAATAAATAAGTGCCTCGTCCCTGCGTAAGACTTCGAAGAGTAGGCAGATATCCTCTCATCATGGCCAGGGCCACTCGGGCGTGGACAATGCTCTGCTGCGATGTTGTTCTAGCCTCGTGCTTTGAGAGATACATTGTGTAGTCCTTTGGAACATACACTTCTTCAGCAAGCTTCTTGTAGTACGCGTCCGCCTCACTGTTGGCAAGGTGGCTATCGTCTTCGCCAAGGGAAACAATACCACCGCGTCTGTTACCTGACATGTCATTCACGACCTGTCCAATGTCTTCCTCGTTTAGAATGACCCGCACGTCCATAATTGGCTCCATAATGGCGAAATCGGTCTTGGCGATTGATTCCAATGCCTCCTCAGCGGCGAGTCTGATCGCAGTAGAAACAGCTGCCGGGTCCAAAACATCATCGGGAATCTCAACCGAGGAAACATTGATATGAACAGAATGTAGAGGCAGTCGTGCAATCTTGCCTCCTTTGGCAACAGCGGGCACTGCACCAATTCGAATGGCATGAATGATGTCGGCCTTGGAGATGAACTTGTGCTCGAGTGTATCTGGGTAAGTGAGATGGTTGTTTTCCGTGTCGAGGAGCTCGGTGGCATCTACCTCATCATCCTCGAATACAGGAGAAACAGAGACCTTAACAGAAGCGGAAGAACCCGAGTCCTCCAAAGACACAGACTTCTCCACTTCAACCGATGGGGTTTGGATGGTCTCTTTATATGAGACTTGGATTCTGCCCATCTCAACCTTAGCCTTTAGGCTGTTAATGAGCCGATCCTTGGCAATATCGAGATGGAGCTCGCCCATACCTGAAATAAGAGTCTGGTTGGAGTCCTGGTCAAAAGTGAGCTGCAGACTGGGGTCCTCGCGGAGCAGAATGTCAAGAGCTTCGTCCATTCCCCGCTTATCAGCAAGGGTCTGCGGTTCAATGGAGGCAAAGAACACTGGGGGTGGGACCTGGATTGGATTCAGCTGAAGGGTCTTCTCCTTGGCCGAGAGGTGGTTGGTACCGTCCTTCTTGGTGCCGTGGGCGACAATAGTATCGCCGGTACGGATCTCCTTGGAGCCCATTATGACGGCAATATTGCCGGCTTCAACCTCGGGGACCTCGACCGACTTGTCTGCCTGCATCTGGAGAAGTCGCGATACTCGCTCTTTCTGCCCATTGGCAGTGTTGAGCACGACTGCGTTCTGCTGGAGACGCCCCGCGTAGACTCGCACAAACACCAGAATCCCCTTAATTGGGTCGTTGATGACCTTGAACGCCAAGGCACACGCCATCTGTTTGCTGTTGGGGTCTATTTCATACGCTTCTTCGACCTCGCCAGCTGCCATCTGCGCCGTCTTAGCCTTGATCTTCTTTTTGCCCTTGGTGGAGTGCTGGACCCTGCTCACCGCGGCGGGCGGGGGTCTCTCTGCCGGAGATGGCAGGTACGAGATGATAGCCTCAAGTAACGGCTGGACGCCAATGTTACGGAACGAGGCACCGCACAGCACCGGGACAATTGTACGCTCAAGGGTCGCCTTACGCAGCGCCCGCCGGATCGAGTTCGCCGGGATCGCCATGTAGTCATCGAGCTCCAGGTACTCCTCGACAAGGTCCTCGTCCATCTCGCACAGAGTCTCCACTAGGGCGGTTCGGGCGTCCACCATTTCCTCTTTCAGGGCATCGCTGAGGTTGGACAAGTCGGTCACGGTGACCTCCTTGCCGTTACTGTTCTCCTTCCACTGGATGAGTTTCTGGTCGACCACGTCCACAACGCCCGCGAACTCGGCCCCGTCTTCCCCAGCAAAGTACGGCAGGTTAACAATACCGACCTTGGTGTTGAGCTTGGCCACAACCTCCCTAACCGTCCGACCAAACCCAGCCCCCGGCCGGTCCATCTTGTTAACGAAGACAATTTTGGGGATGGAGCTCTCGTTGGCCTGTCTCCAGACCTTTTCCGTCTGCGCCTCGACGCCGGCAACGCCGTCCAGAATGGTCACCGCCCCATCGAGCACTCGAATCGACCGGATAACCTCAAACGTGAAGTCAGCGTGCCCCGGGGTGTCGATAAGATTCACCTTGTGGCCGCCCCAGTTGAAGGTCACCGCGGCGGACTGGATGGTGATACCACGGTCCCGCTCTGCAGGGAGATAGTCCGTGACGGTGTCGCCGTGGTCGACGTCTCCAATACGGTTGATGAGCCCGCTGTAGTAGAGCATGCGCTCCGTGGTCGTCGTCTTGCCGGCATCAATGTGCGCGATAATACCGATATTGCGAATCTTCCTCGGATCCACTCCGCTGTACCACCGCCTCAGGGCTCTCCCGAGCCCAGCCCGGGGTAGCAGGGGTCTGAACAGCGCTCTACTGTTCATTTTTCACCGCAATGGCTGACAAGATCAATCTCCAACGGCTTGTCGAGGGGTGAATTTTTCGCACGGAAATTTCAAGTGCCGATCACCAAAAAGACTTCACCAAAGGGACCCGATAGACACAGAATGACGTCTAGCGACGAGGCAAGCGGTAAGTTTCGAGTGGGGCAGACGGATGGAGGGATGTGCTGACCGGGACTAGGGGCGACGACGCCCATTTCGACGGGCAAGTTCGACATCAAGGCGACCTATCTCAAGTTCCTGGCCGATGACCCGGAAATGACCATGCCGGTAGCGGCCATTGAGTCTCTGGTGTCGCTGCTGAGTATAACACAGCCGTCCACGTCCTCCGAGCTGATCCAGCTGCTGGAGGAGGCATCGACGGCGCTCAAGACGAGCGTGAAGAACTCGGTGAGTCTGTCGGCGGGCTGCGATCTGTTCATGCGGTTTGTGCTGCGTAACATCAATGAGTACGGAGACTGGGAGGCGTGTAAGCGACATTTGGTGGCCAATGGGCGGCTTTTCGTGGAGCGGGCCAAGGCGTCGCGACAGAAGATTGCCGACATTGGCCTGCCGTTCATTCGGGACGACAATGTCATTCTGGTGCACTCGCAGTCGCGTACGGTGCAGGCGCTGTTGCTGAGTGCGGCCACCAAGTTCACGCGGTTCCGAGTCTACGTTACCGAGTCGCGGATTTCGAACCAGGGCCGGGTCATGGCGCAGACGCTGCGGAGCCATGGTATCCCGACCTGTGTCATTCCCGACGCTTCGGTCGGGTATGTCATTGACAAGGTGGACAAGGTGTTCTTTGGTGCCGAGGGTGTCGCCGAGTCGGGTGGGGTGATCAACCAGATGGGCAGTTATCAGATCGCGGTGCTGGCCAAGAATGCAAAGAAGCCCGTTTACGTGGTGGCCGAGTCGCACAAGTTCGTGCGACTGTTCCCTATCTCCCCGAGCGACATTCCAAACGAGTACCAGCTCGAATTCACTACGGCGGATGCGTCGGAGGACGATATGATCAAGTCGCCGCAGATCGACTTTACTCCGCATCAGTACGTTACCGCGCTTATTACTGATCTCGGAGTGCTTACCACCTCGGGCGTCAGTGAAGAGCTTATCAAGATTTGGTTCGATTAGGCCCCAAATGTAATGCCAACATTTAACTACAAGTTGAGAAGCAATGATGATTGTCTTTTTTGTTATATTAGTAGACTGTACATGCGTTTTCAATGAGCTCCGGAAATTACTGGTAAAGCTTTTCAAAGTACTCCTCGGTGGAGGTCGTCACCTTGAGCTTGTCTCGCTTAGTAGCAACCAGCATGTCCGAAGCCTTCCAGCACTCCTCCGAGTCTCGGTCGTACCAGTCAATGCCCACAAACTGCTCGTCGTCACTCTTCTTCTTCATCTTCAATGCACCGGAAAACTGAGGCGCCAGGTTCGTGGCCGCCCGCGCCGTCATCTGCACCGCAGTCGTGCTCGCGCTGGCGTTCGTCTTGGCTGCCGCAGACTTGCTCAACTCCTTCTCCGTCTGAATGTCCCGGTCAATGTACTTGAACTGCGGCCGCAGCTGCACAACCGACTTGACGGGAGTGAGATGCAATTGGCCCTTGTTGAACACCCCGATCATGTACTTGTTGAACTTGTCGCTATTCCGGTCATTGGACATGACCCCAGACATGGTCTGCCGGTCCATCTTCTGCCAATGGTCACCCTTCTCCTTGTCGTAGAAATTGTTCGTCGTCACCACCGGAATGTCCACCTCCACCAGATCCACACTTGGCTTGATCCGCGAGTCAAGAACTCCACTATTCAACGCATCAATTAGCGGATAGGCATGCGCCCGGGTGGGGTATTGGTACACGTGTGTCTTGTCAGCCGCCTGCTTGGTGAAGAAGATGGGGAAGCTCTTGATCACTGGATCCTCCTCGTCGATATCGTCTTCATCCCGGTACTGGTCAACATCAAGCTCATCCGTCGTAGCCTCCCACGTCGGGGTCTCGTCCCGATCAATGGGTTTGTCTTCATCCTGTGTCTCCGAATCTACATCCATCTTATCGCTCTCCTTCTTCTCGCTCACGAGGCCCTTCATTTTCCCAAACTGCAGCTTGGGCCTGGGCTTTACAGGCTCAGCCTCGGCCATTTCGACGTCTTCCTGTTGCTGCTGGAGCTTTTCTTCCGCATCCTTCTTCTCCATGTCCTCCTTCGACACAAACAAACTCTCGTCTTCCTCCATTTTTATCTTCTCGTCAATAGTGCACAGATGAGCTGCGGTTTATCGTGGTTTTCATTTTTTTCAGTCGGTACTGTGCGGCTGAAAAAATGTACTAATTTACTAAATTTTACCCGAGCCGCACGAGCCGCCGGACCCTTTCGCAGTGATCGCAACGGAGGGCCTAGATCGACCAAAATTTGTACTCCAATATCCATGCAAATATCACTCATCTGTAGTCTTCGTAATCCTTTCATATGTCGTTTCGGACGACGGGGATCTGGTCAGATTAGGGTAAGGCAGATATCTACCTCCGATTAATTCCTAAAGAAAGGGTGCCGCACGACGATCATGTACTCCACTCCTCATGACCCGCTCATGCTATAAATCTTAGGATTAAGGGCCTCTTTTATCTATAGCACGGAACAGAGAGGAAATAAAAATAAAAAGTCTACCAGTGGTAATCGTAGACATATAATGATAATGAAAATGCCAGTTCGGCAGCTATACCGGCCTGTGCTACGGCGCAGGTTCAGGGCCCCGGCTGCTGGAAGGGTGAGAACGGCGCTGGAAAGCCAGCGCCTTCATCAAAGATACTCGTTAGGAGGGTGCGCGGAAGCTCGCGGAGCCGCTGCCTGTAATATCCTCAGTAGAAACCTCGCTTGGATGGACAGAGTTGCCGGTGAGTATAACAACTGCTTGTGACCCCCAGATTGGAGGTTACTAACTGTGTGGGTAAGACCCGCGAGTGCTGGTTTACATCGTGGATAAGGGAGTCAACCACCTTCCTGAGTTCCAGAACCGGCTCTTGAATGGTGTCAATGTCAATGGCACCCCAGATACCAATGATGAGACTGGACATGGCACGATGGTTGCCTCCTTTATCATCGGTGACCTATCGCCAGTGCGCAACAACGCATTGGTTGTCCCTATAAAGATTCGTAACGACACAAATTGCTGTCCAGCAGTAATGTGGGCCATTGATGACGCTGAAAAGCGAGCCCAGGTGTGCGTAATTGTCGTCTCTGGTGTCTCTACAGCGAGCCCAGGGCTGGATAACCTGGTGAAAACGGCCAAGAAAAAAGGAATCCTACTCTTCTTCCTCAGGGATAACCCCCGAAATGAAAAAAATACCTCTACAATTGAAGCTTTCCAAAGCGAACTTATCAAATGCATCGACCAGTCGTAACTGTTAAATCAATACCATATTACTGTTTTTATACTTAGTACATAGTGATATCAACCGCTGACCTCATCTTTTATCTCCCTCTCTTTGGCACTATGATATAGTGTCTACAAGGTATAATATATATTAACCAAATCCCCTCGTCCAGCGGCTCCTCCCTGGGTTTGATCATGTTCCACCGATAAGGTCAAAGTTGTTAAAATGGTCTACTTTATGTCCAAACTGGTAAATTTTTCCAGATCAAATCTACACTGATAAAACCGTCTCTCTATAGCACAACCCCCTGCGAAGCAATAGAGGATCAAGATGGATGATGACGGGATGATGCTCAATTTGGCGGTCGAGGAGCCCTCGACTAGCCGCAAGTCCAAGGTCACTGGTGGCCGATGGAAAGATCGACACATGGCCAAGAAGGCCGCTCAGAAGCGAATGGAGCGTGCCAACCCCGAGCTCAAGAAGGCTCCCAAGGAGAAAAAACCAGTAAAGCGAAAGCACTCTGAGGTGGAGAAACCAAACGAATCAAGACACCGTGACTCCCAAAGACCAAGAACTGAGGCTTCCCGAGGAGGTGGGGCATTCCAAAAGAACAATGAGATTGATAAGGACACATTTGTATCCTCCCTCTTCTCTAGCAACCCAGATACCAAACCAACGGAAGAAGACGAAAGCGCCCATGCGGCACCTCAGGCGGCCTCTAATGCCCCATTGCAGGATGCGACTACGTTCAATGGCCTCGGACTGAACCCTAAGATTTCTGAGCATTTGGAGTCTAAGATGAGAATGACCCGTCCTACGAAGATTCAGCGGGCCTGCTTACCGCGGCTTGTTCACAACGATAAAGACCTGTTTGTTCAGGCTCAGACCGGCTCTGGTAAAACTCTATCTTATGTTCTACCAATTCTGCATAGACTCATGGAGCAGCCTGATCTTCACCGACAATCAGGCCTGTTTGCCCTCATTCTTGCCCCTACTCGAGAATTGTCCAACCAGATTTACTCTGTACTTGAGACGCTGACTAGAGTCTGCCATTGGCTTGTCCCTGGCATCGTCATCGGTGGGGAGAAGAAGAAAGCCGAAAAGGCTCGAATCAGAAAGGGTATCAATATCCTGGTGGCCACCCCTGGTCGACTAGCAGACCACTTTGATAATACCGAATCTTTGGATCTGTCTGAAGTTCGATGGTTGGTGCTCGACGAGGGTGACCGTCTCATGGAGCTTGGGTTTGAAGAGACCATTACTAAAATTCTAACCAAAATTGAAACCGAATCGCAGATCAAGGTGTCGCCATATAAAGACCTGCCTTGTCGAAGGGTTAATGTCTTGTGTTCGGCTACCATGAAGGGCGATGTAGAGAAGTTGGGCCAGCTGTCTCTGAAGAATGCTGACTGGGCTTCAACGGATTCTATCCCTGACGAAATGGAAGAAGATATTAAGGCTTCCCGAGAGCAGGTTGACTACTCGGCTCCCGCTCAGCTTTTGCAGGAATGCTCTGTGGTTCCTGCTAAGCTTAGACTTGTCGTGCTCGCTGGTGTTCTGTTGGATCTTGTCAAAAACAATCCGGATGGACGAATTATGGTATTCCTTTCCTGTTCTGATTCCGTTGATTTCCATTTTGCCGCTTTTACCAGAGACGGTCAGGATTGCGATAAGAAGGCTGGTGATGATGAAGAGGGCAATATGTCCTCTTCTACAATCAGAACCAGTCCACTACTTGGTGAGGGAGCAGTTGTGTACAAGCTCCATGGCTCTTTAAATCAACAAGTCCGAACATCAACTCTAGCTGCTTTTTCGAATAAAAGTGGTAAGAACAAGATCGTGGGTAAACCTTCAATCCTCTTCTGCACTGATGTTGCATCTCGAGGTCTCGACTTGCCTCAGATCTCCAACGTCGTGGAATACGACCCTCCATTTGCGCAGGAGGACCACGTGCATCGAGTCGGCAGAACTGCTCGTGCCGGACAAGCTGGCTCTTCTATCATCTTCTTACTTCCGGGAAAGGAAGAAGGATATTTGGATGTTCTCAAGGCTCACCATCCTAATGGTATAAACTCAGTGTCCTATGAATCAATTCTCAAAAAGGCCTTTGGAAAGAAATGGGATGTTGATGCCACTACTTGGCATTTGAATGTTGAGCGGTGGCTATTGGAAGATGATCAGGCCCTTGTCAAGGCTCGCCATGGGTTCCAGAGCCATATCCGAGCTTATACTACGCATTTGTCGGCTGAGAGAGGTATTTTCGACATGAAGTCTCTTCATCTTGGACATATCGCTAAGAGCTTTGCTCTTCGAGAAACGCCAGGTGGATCCGGCGGGAAATCCAAGAAGGGCAAGGCAAAGTCTAAATCTTCCTCAGCTAAATCTAATAGTGAGATGTCTGAAGCTGATTCTAGAAAGTTGATGATGAGAATGGCCAGGAAAGTGGTTAATACGGGGGCCGATGAATTCAATATTGGATACTAAGGTATTTTATGACTGCTCTCTTAGTGCATACTTTTGCATGTATTTTAATGAAACCTTCAACTTACAATCATATTGCACAATTGGCCATAGTATTAGTACAGTAGTGCGTATTTGTATCCTTTCTCTAAACCCATTCGTTACCAAAAGATATCTGGTTTCCAGTCTGAGTTTGTATACCAATTGGCTTAACGCCAGTAGTGCTCCCCATGACAGCTGCTGTTGAACCCCCTAATAGAATCGATCTGTTAGTTCTGCATGATCAAAGGGACCGATCTGTAATTAATCATCCAGAACTTCCGGTAACATTCTATTAGGGGCTTCATCATCAATGTTGTTTGCTAGCCGTGCGCGTGATATTATTCTGAATTGTAATTATACACTTTAGATATGATTCTCAAAGCTGATTTGCCATGGGACTTTTCGCCATAGTAGTTTTTTTCATAACCGTGTATACATAATACGTACAATTATGAATTCCGTATGTGTTGCCCGAAAGCACACCCAAAACGAGCCCCGTAGTGTCCTGATAGCACAACTCCCAGCTTAATAAATTTGAGCACAGGTCTGTTGTACCCTCCATAATACACGTACGCGTTCGGGTACTACCAAAAGCGCGCGTTGTGCCAACATAAAAACGAACATCCAAGAGCTAAAATCAGCGAGCTTCAGCAGTGGTTTGAAGAAACCTTCGGTCGCAGGATAGGACAAGCTTCAGTTAGTGATATACCCGGCTCACGATTCAAAGGCCAAAGACATTTGGACGTAGTTACCACAAGGAGAAAGAAATGCCAGTTTTCAGCAATGGATGGCTTCAGGTATGCCCAAAGGGGTGTCAAAAGGGGTATCGAATAGGATCCCCCTTTCGGCATGGAGGGGGTGGAAGTGTCTCCGTGGACTCTGAAGAAGGCATGAAAGGAATCCGTCAAGTTATAGCAGCATATGATGCGAAAAATGTTTACACTTGTGACGAATCTGCCTTATTTTGGAAGCTTATGCCGGATCGAAGTCTCTCTACAAAGAGGCTCCCTGGAAGAACGAAAGATAGCGCGCGAATCACTGTCCATTTCTGTTCTAATATGGATGGCTCTGACCGAGTCCCCCTCTGGATTATTGGAACTGCGAAGAAGCCGCGGGCGTTCGATGCCGCGAAGATTAATATCAAACATCTTGATGTTGAGTACCGAAGCAATAAAAGGGCTTGGATGGCAAGCTCAATCTTCGAAGAATGGCTTCGTTGGTTTGATAGGCACGTAAGTGGTCGCAAAGTTGTTCTGCTGATGGACAATTTCTCTGCACATGAGGCTGCTGTCAACGCAATTGATTTGAGTAACCGGCCACTTGAGAACGTTCTTTTAGTGTGCCTGCCGCCTAACTCCACCAGCAGGTTTCAGCCTTTGGGTCAAGGGATCATTCGAGCCTGGAAAGCTTATTGGAAGAGGTATTGGGTTAGGTTCCTCCTTGAGGGATATGACGCAGCTATGGAACCTCTTTCTATGATGAACGTCCTTTTGGCAATTAGATGGTCGATGCACGCATGGAAATGGGATGTCGAGGACAGTACTATCCAGAATTGTTTTAACAAAGCGCTGAAGGACGAAGAGATCCCAATTCCTGCCCTGGATATTGTTAACGAACTGTCCAATGGGGTCAAACTGTTACAGGAAAGGAGATATATTAGAGATGCGATGGATATCAACAGTTTTCTTAATCCTGAGGGGGAAGAAGTTGAAGATCCACCTACGCTCGAGGAATACGAGCAACAATTAATTGCAGAGTATCTTCCCGAGGAACCTGAAGAAGATGAGGGAGGCAGTATAGAGGCGCCCTCACTATCATACGAGGATGCTCTACGAGGATTAAGGATTGCGCGTCTCTATCAAGAGCAAAAAGGTGGCGATAAAGAGGTGATAGAATGGTTGAATATAGCGGAACGGCGATTGGAGTCACAGCACCAAACTAGCTTGAAGCAGCAGACCATCCGAAACTATTTTGCGATGCCCATGTAAAGCCTATGTTCATTGCAATTACGGTCTCTGTCTACTAAGCTAGTACGCAGGCCGTTATTACCCATGGTCAACTGATTGCGTTGATATATCGAATCCTCTTTATAGCGATTGTGGGAGGATGTTTCAACCATTTTTCGCTATAGGGAGGTTAATCTGTACCAGGTCATCGTTACCAAGGTGGCATTCGTTCTCAGGTTTACGCAACTGTTAGGATTAAACTACGGCGTCCCAGAAATCAGACTCCCTTTTTTGGTCCCAGTTAAGTTCAAACGTATTTCAGTGTGCCACAGTAGAGTACAGAACATCATGGTCCATTCCTCCCAATGATATTTCACCTAAAGTTACTGTTCTAGCTACAACAGCTAGAGCTGCCACTGGCCAAGTACATTGGATTGAGTGTCGCCTACGTGCATACGAACAGTTGTTAACAGTATGGAGCGTGCCACAGATAAGATTACTGCCTTGCGTGCGAGAGAAATCGATCTCCACAGCACTTATGATAAGAAGAGAGAACTGTTGAGAAATATAAACGGTCACAAAGTCGATAATATATTAGAGATGGGAAAAAGCTTGGGTCTGACTCGTAATCAGACTTACCATACCTTGAAGTTAGGGAAGCCCACGACAAGATCCACTACTAAAGCTTCTTACCTCAACTACCAGGATAAAAAGGTCTTAGTAAAGTTCCTGTCGGAACTGATGCTAATGCTCGGAAAAGGGATCCCCGTAACTGCTCTTCAATTGATTCTCGCAACTGCTATCCCGGAAGAAAGAAGAAGGGACCCAACAAATGTCATTTCCGTACGCGATCTCGAAACAGGCCGAACAAAAAGAGTATGGGTACCTTCAGTTACATTCGCGAGAAATTTTCGTTATAAAATGGGGTTATCTACGGTAGTTTCTTGCAAATATAATCCTATTGACCAGGGCAAAGCGAGCTTGTGTACTGATGATGTCAGAAAATGGGTAGAACAAAATGGGGATAAGCTTGAAGGTATTCCAAAGGAGAACATCGCCAATATGGATGAGACTGCGTTCAGATTAGGAGCTACAACCCGTCGCTATGAGGTCTATGACACATCTTTGCCCATTGTCCAGAATACTGTTGGTGAACTAAGAGGAGAACCTGTGACATCAATTGAATGTATCCTTGGTAATGGCACTGCTATACCACCATTTATTGTTTTCAAAAGTGCTTCAAAAGTTCCAGCCAATGATTCTTCTGACGACTTTTTCGCAGCACATGGGTGCTCAAACTGGGGTTACAGTACAACCTCGAAGGGCTATATGTCTACTGAGATCTTAGTTGACTGGCTCGACCATTTCCATGAACATACTAAGGATGTATACGACAAAAGATGGGATAGGGTACTCCTCGTGGATAATTTTTCTACTCATTGCAGTGAAGCGTTTATGAATCGAGCAAAGGAACTAAAGATTCAGCTCATTTTTCTACCTGACAAGTTCCAGCCGTTAGACGTTGCCATATATGGACCAATGAAGGAGGCTTATTTTCAGAAACTAAGCCAATGCTTTTATCTGAGCTCTCTTGGATCGGTCAAACGGGCGCAGAACAAAGGGGAATGGATAACATCATATATCTTCGCGAGGAATTTGGTTTATGGAAACCGGGAAAATGTGATAAATGCATTCAAACGAGCCAAAGTATATCCTCTTGATATCGCAGGTATGGAGGAATTGGTCAAGAATACCATGTTGACTCCATGCAACACGGATCATCTTGAGAAATTGAACCCTGGGATTGTTAAGGCTATAGCATGTTGTGATAACGAGCCCTTCAAAGACAACTGCTTCAAATTATTAGATCATTTTATGGAACGCAAGATTCATGCAATTGAAGGGGAGGATGAAGTTACCACACTTATTGACGCACATTTCGCCAGAAAAAAATCCCGACAAGAGAGCCAACCTGAAGTACCATCGAGCCCCGAATTACCAGCTGTTGACGCTTTGACACCCGAATATTGCACATACCCAGAGGACAACTCCGATGTTCCTACCACGCCAACGGGATTTCTCATAGAGTGTTATAAGAGCTCCCCTACCGACCAGGAGCGTGAGCACGATAGGAACCTTGTTAGGAAGCTGTTCGATGATGCTACAGGTCCTAATGCGACTCCCGCTATTATAGCAAATGCCAAGGTGGCATTGAATAATCATCTAGAGAACCGAGATCGACTCTACCGTAAGAATAACACCAATGCGAATTTTCGCACTGATTTTGTTCAAGGGTCCTCCAGCAACCTCAAATTCACGAAGGAGCAGGGTAGAATCAACAAATTGGCACGCGGCAAAAAGCGTCCACCACGCCCAAGAGCACAGCATGCAACCCCAGTTGTTGAACCCCAATATCTTCCTACTCCTGAATCCTTTGCTCGATCCTCTGGTCCATATGCTACGACCCAAGGATCGCCTACACCTATGCCTCCCCCATCTCAGCAGCAATCTTATGGTCACATGCTATAACCAGATCTTGAATTCCGTGCTGAGAAATACCATATATCTATAGTACGGCCTAAAAGTTGATTAATTATCAACTTAATTAGCTATAACTATATATAGCTATAGCTATAGTTAATTAATTAATTAAGTTAATTATGAATATCATATGCAAAAAAGTCACGTGGTCTCTGGCGGGATCGAACCGCCGATCCTCGCGTTAACTGTACACTTTGAAAGTGTGCGAAGAGTTGTTAATTGTCTTCTACCGACCTTAACTAGAAGGTCGGTCAGCTTATTAGCACGATGCCTTAACCAACTGGGCCAAGAGACCTATAATCTTGGTTTTGTCGGCATGTCCTGTTCGAGTCTTTTTAAAAAACGCCGCATGGCACGGCTGAAAAAAAGCTGATTTAATTTCCGTCGATAACCATGGCCGCTGGCAATCCCGTCCGTCAGCGAGCAATGGCTCCGAGTCGACCTCCTTATTCCCCTTTGGAGGCCATCATTCAGAGTCTAGGGGTGATTAATGCGATAGACCCATGGCCAGACATACCTCAGTGTGTGCCGCCTTGGGACGCGGCAGCCGGAGACTGGGTGGGCCCCCAAAACCGTGAGGCCTATGCTGTGCACAAAGCGGCGATTCATAAGGAGGTTGTACAAATGTGGCAAGAGGAGTCCGATGCATCCGTCAAAGGGCTTCGCTTCAATCGAATCGCCTCCACGAAATGTACAACCAAGCTTCGGAACTTACAGTTGGCCGGTTACCTTAGGGGAGGAAACCGTCATGTCCTTAGCCGACTGGTTCAATTCCGAAGTGGGCATACGCTTCTAGGTGACTGGCTGCGTAAATTGAAAGTACGGGATGCCCAAGAATTTTGCGAGTGTGGTGAATTGTAAACTTTGCACCACATTCTTGCCGAGTGTCCCCTCCATGAGGAGCACCGGCC
>JAKTQL010002497.1:6988-28375 GCA_030558815.1 Blastobotrys malaysiensis
TTCTACTACAAGCCCGAAAACCACTTCGTTGGCCTCTCCAAAGGCTACTAATGCAGCAGGTCGATTTGGGTCTACCAGCAGCATAGGTTCTGGTACTCAAGGCTCATTTGGTTCCGTTGGCAATGCCACATCTCCTCTTAGATTGGAGCCAACATCCGCATCATCGAAGCTGTTGAACCAGATGGCTCCACTTACACCCAAGCCGCTTACTGCGTCTTCTTTGGCCTCGCAGCCCACCCGCCCCACAACTACTAGCAGTGGTTCAATTGACTGGAGTAAGGCCGCAAACAAGCCATTGGCACAACCTCTGCAGAGTACGCATCAGTCTAGATCAGCGTCCACGATACCAACATTACCCAAGCCATTAACGCCACAGAATAAACAGCAACAGCCCCCGTCACAGAATATGGGTGGTAGTGGTGGTGGCCTGGATAAGTATCAGAGTTTATTATAATGCTAATACTTTTTTTTTTTTTAATTCTATTGCAATATTCAATGGGCGGTACACGCGATCAAAATGCATATAACAAATATATATTCGAATTATTTAAAAGAGTGGGAGATGAACGCCTGGGTGGCCTTCAGTGCCTCGTATCGAACTTCTGGGTCACTGCTATTCATCAATTCCATAACCTTGATCTTAGCGCCCTGTCTCTCCAGTACTCGCAGGGCCTCCGGGAGTTCTTCAACCACACGCGTAATGTCATTGCATGCAACTGCAAGAGAAATATTATCAGTCGACTCGGAGACAATCGACACGAGGAGCTTGACAATTTTATAATCAACCTCCTTAAATCTCCAAATGTTCTGCTTCCAGAATAGCTCGCTTCGATGCGGCGGAGTCCATCGCAACTTCTTGCCTTCTATCTCGTGCTTGTACTCGTCGAAAGTGGTCATCGAATCAAATGCTTCCTGTAGTGTAGTCTGGAGGGCCTCAAGGTCAGCCTTGAGCTCCTCGTCAGCCCATTTTCGCTCAGAAAGTGTCTTTACCAACGGCAGAGTCGAATATGAGATGAGCGAGGGGATTGCCACCTTGGGGGCCAAAGTAATGGTGTTAACAAGAGTCGCAAGGGCTACACGAATGATCTTTTCCTTCACAGAGCTCTTGGTAATCTCAATGAGCACTGGAGCGATCTCGTACTTGGTGATGACCTCCACCGCAGCATACTTTTCAAAAGTAATGAGCCAAAAGATCAAAAGTGTGTAGTATTGGAGCTGGAAAGAGCTTTTGGACGTGGTGTCAAGGATCTTGAGGAGAGGCGGAACAATATCACCATGCTTAGACCAGAAGGTGGCACGGTACCACTTGGTTCGCAGCAACAAGCCATAGCTTTGCACGGCAATGTCTTGGAGATTAACATTGGGGGAAGATGCAAGTTTCGTTGCTAGGTAAGTCAACAATGAAGTCGCGTACTTCTCAGGGGCATGCTGAGAGCTGAGGAGGATAACCAGGGTTTTGGCCGCAAGCAAGTGAATCTGTTCATCATTCTTCTCGAGGAACTTGACCAACGCGGAATATGCTGCTTCACCATTTCCTTCCTCAAGGAGGTACTTGGTGAACTCAGGAACGTCGATCGCAAAATCCCCCGCCAAAGACAGGATATATTTGACCACGTCGTCTCGAGTGATTCGATTGAGCAGCTCAATGATGGAGGATGCGTACAATTTAGGGTCGCTTTCGACAATTGCAGTTCGCTTGTCCCTGCTCTGCTTCTCAATCGACTTCATCAAACCAGCCTCATGGGTAGAGAGCAGGTTGGCCCTGACATAGCCTTCCCAAGGAATTGGCCGAACTCGAATATTAGTCTGGATTTCATCAAGGTACTGGCTCGTAATGCCCAAGCTCAAGGAACTCTATCCAACTCCGTTAGCCTCAACACGAAAAGACGGGAGCCCAACCAATGCCATCCCAATATTACGTACCTGCGTCATCGTGTCAGACTCAACTCAAATTAGTCTCCCTTTGATCGTTCTGTGCCTCGATGGACTACCAATAAGGGGATATTTCGGCGTCCCTGCTGGCTTGTCGATTAACGGGGGGATGCTACCCATGATGAAATATTAACAATGCTCTAATTTACGCATAATAGGAGGCGCCGCCTCTTTCTCGCCCTGTCATTGAGTTTTCGGTGTACTGTTTAGACACGGGGGTTAATATTTCTATGGATATAGGATTGCCAGAGTTAATTGTACATTTGGTTCTTTCACACGAGGTTGGCGATCGTGCGGCTTGTGCGGCTCATGTGCGGCAGCGCTGAAACATTTCTCAATGACTATGCAGTCCGTTACACTGGTCTCTGTACTATACGAGCATTAGTCAATTAGAAGGATTCCAGCAAGGTCAAATCGGTAAAGTATTAGCGATTTTCCCCCATCCCTTTCAAGTTCAATCAGTTGAATTCCCTTATCAAAGCATCCGTCACGTGATTTTTCCCGATAATCCGGCCATCTTCACATGCCCGGCGACTTATCTTGAAGGTATAGTTTATCCTTCATGGCCACTAGCCGCTATGAGCTACTACGGGTCCTTCGGAGCGCCATTTAACCTGGCCTTGTGGATCGTGTATCTCAAGGATACGATTTTGTTCCTCTTCCGGTCATGGGCCGAGATGATATCGGACGTATTCGAGTTTTGGAAGAATGTAAGCGCCAAAATAAGCAGTAACAGAACAGGGTACTAACGTAAGCAGAGAGTATGGTGTTACATGACCGAGTCGGATGAGAAATCAATTCTCAAGGGCAAGCTGCAGCAGTGTGAAACCTACTCAGAATGGCAAGATCTCGCATACAAGCTGGATTCTGTTATGGGCAATGACATCTGGAGACAGAATCCAGTGAGCAGGAAATACGACTACAAACTGATATCGAAAAGATTAAAAGAATTAGCAACTGCGCGAGAACACAATGACATTGAGACGCTTTTGGAAAAGTTGAGATCAGGACTTTTAAGGAACCTCGGGTCAATTGCAACTACACAGCTGTACAACCGAGCCTATTCCGGAACGAAACTGCTGATAGAGGACTATATCAACGAAGTTATTGGCTGCCTGGAATACATGGATAAGGTGAAGCCTAACAATAACATTATGTTCACCTCACAGCGGCAATTAGACTTTTTCCATGATACAAGGCAATCGTTTGGCAACTCAGCATTAATCCTACACGGAGGATCACTATTTGGCCTCTGTCATCTAGGTGTCTTGAAAGCACTCTATAACCAAGGGCTCATGCCACGTATTCTAAGCGGATCGACTGTTGGTGCTCTGGTGGCAAGTCTGGCATGTACTTGCGAAGATGAGGAATTTTTGGCTACAATCGATAGCCTCTCCAAAGATTTACCCGAGCTTGACGACGAATACAGCGATATGAAGTATCAGAGTGTCGCCGAGGGGATATTGACCTCCATGTGTCCGCCCGAAATTTTCATATTCGAGAAGTTTATGCGCGAAAGGCTGGGCAACATGACCTTTGAGGAGGCGTATCTGAAGACTGACCGTGTGTTGAACATAAACATTGCACCCAAGAAGACCAGACAAGGGTTTGAGTCGTGTATTCCGTCTCTACTCAATTACCTCACTGCTCCTAATGTGGTTATTTGGTCGGCTGCACAGGCCAGCATTGGTACGGGAGTGCTCCAGCGAAAGGTTGACCTGCTTGTAAAAGAGCGCGATGGCAGCATCAGGCCGTTCCTTAGTGAATATTCCATTGACTTTACACCGGCAAACCAGCATACACACATCTCTGAGAGGGAATCGCCTTATACTCGACTGTCCGAGTTATTTAACGTCAATTGCTTTATTATCAGTCTGGCCAGACCATATTTTGCGCCACTTTTTTTGAGCGACTTCAAGCACCGCGGCTACCAAACATGGTATCTGCGACTCATCAAACTCTTACGGCTGGAATTCCAACACCGACTAGCACAATCCACCCAGTTACACATACTACCAGCAATGATACAACAGTGGTTTGTCGATGAAAATATTCCTAATGGGTTCCAGGTCACGATTGTACCGGAATTGCCGTCGCTACTGAGAGACGCGGGACGTGTTTTCGACAGCCACCACATCAAATACAAGGTAGATCACTGGATCAAGATTGGCGAGAAGAGTACCTGGCCTATGCTGAGTATCATTTGGGCGCGATGTGCAGTAGAATTCGTGCTTGACGATATATACAACCGCAAGCGGAGCGCTATTACGAGTTACAGCAACTGATAACGGTAATCATCTCTGCCCAAATACCTAGCGATAGAAAATCTTGGTAGAGTCACTAGTAACAAGATACATGTACTCCCCTTCAATGACTGTAACATTTCCAGGTGGGGTCCTCGCGCCAGTATTCACCGTTATCACTCCGGTAACATCGTCTGCTCTGCCAGTTTCAAGCGGTCGAAGTGCCAGAGAGATTACCGACTGATGCATTAAGCTTACAATGAAGCTTGTCTGAGTATCTGCCAGATCTGAATCTTCAGTGTCCATAATCAACGGCTCGTCAGCATTGCACATTACGTACACGCCTTGCGACATTTTGTGCAGGCTAAATACCAATTGAGAGAGACCACTAGTAGTCAGATTACAGATAGGACCTAGGAAGTCAATACCCTCAATCACTAGCACTGCATTAACAGGAATGTTCTTTTTCACGAGAGCAATCAATTCCTCGTGACTGATAGGACCCTGACCATTGACAAGCGATCCCGATAGATCAACAAGTCTAAATTTATGGGAAGGAACAACTGCGAGATCGAGACCAACCCGCTTCAGGCCCTTTTTGTGCAATGCATTGTGATCTTGGAAAGTGACAAGACAAACTGGTCCGTCAAAGTCTTTGGCCAGCCTACCACATATATTTTGGGTCAGCCAAGTCGGAGACACATCTATCGTACTGGTGGCAGTATGACAGTACCCCGGCTGGAAGATAGTGCCATCCGAAAAGAACTGTATGTCCTTGAATGCTATTGTCTTTGACATCAGTACTAGTTTGGTGATGAATACCATCAGCTCACGAATAGCAAAATTGGTTTGCTCGAAAATTCAACTATTTCATACTAATTTAGGGCTGCTCCTCGAATATTTCATCTTGTTACCTATACACTAATCTCCAGCCCCTAATGGCAATGCGAGACGAAAATCAACTTACTGGCAATCATTGTATCCTAATTCTTTCAAAAAGTAATGTATACAATGACCTGTAGAGTCGTTTGCACTCGTTATTTGAATAATAAGATGAATTAAAGTATTTATATATGCACAGCCGTGCGGTGAAAAAAAATATTCAAGACCTGTCCGACATTTTGGAATCTTTTCTTCCTTTGACGACATTTGAATTAACCATGTCTCTTCCAGCCCTCCCATCTGATTGGACTGCCCCAGAGTCCTTCGCTGCTTATGCTCCATTCAGCTCCCCAGTGAAGCGATCTGTCGAGCCAGTTGGCCCAGGCTTCCTTGCCCACGCCCGACGAACTCTCCGAGGCCGAACCTGGTCTGAGGACGAGCGAATCCAGGCTGAGCAGAACGTCAAGAAGGTCGAGAGCAATGGCGACGAGGATATCCTCGAGGATGAGCCAGAGGACCCAGACATGCTTCTCCAGGATCCTAAGGAGTGGAAGGAGCAGGACCACTATGCCGTTCTTGGTCTCTCCAAGTACCGATACAAGGCTACTGAGGAGCAGATCCGAATTGGTCACCGACGAAAGGTCCTCAAGCACCACCCAGACAAGAAGGCTGCTGCTGGTGTGAGTGAGGAGGAGGCTGATAACTTCTTCAAGTGCATCCAGAAGGCCTTTGAGCTGCTGCTCGACCCAGTCCGACGACGACAGTTCGACTCCGTCGACAAGAAGGCTAATGTCCCACCACCATCCAAGAAGGCCACGGGTGAGTTCATTGAGCTCTGGGCCCCAGTGTTCGAGGCCGAGGCTCGATTCTCCAACAATACCCCAGTGCCAATGCTCGGCACCATGGAGTCCACCAAGGAGGAGGTTGACAAGTTCTACGCTTTCTGGTACAACTTTGACTCGTGGCGATCGTTTGAGTACCTTGACGAGGACGTTCCAGATGACACCTCTAACCGAGATAACAAGCGATACATTGAGAAGAAGAACAAGAGCGCCCGAGCTAAGAGAAAGACTGAGGACACTGCTCGACTTCGAAAGCTCGTTGATGAGTGCCTCTCCGTCGATCCACGAATCAAGATGTTCAAGGAGGCCGAGCGAAAGGCTAAGGAGCAGCGAAAGTGGGAGAAGGAGGCTGGTGCCCGAGCTGCTGCTGAGGCTGAGCGAAAGGCCAAGGAGGAGGCCGAGAAGAAGAAGGCTGAGGAGGAGGCCGCCGCTAAGCTCGCTAAGGAGAGCAGCAAGAAGAACAAGGAGGCTGCTAAGAACGCTAAGAAGAAGAACAAGCGAAACATTCGAAACGCCGCTAAGGAGGCTTATGGCGAGAACGATGCCGCTAATGCTGATATTGGCACTGTCATTGACAAGCTTGATGACGTTGCTCTTGGTGATTTGGCTTCCAAGGTCGGTGATGCCGATGCTACCAAGGCTGCTATTGATGAGACTGTCACTTCCCTTATCGAGCAGGGCAAGCTTACTGCTGCTGCCCTTCTTTTCTTCAAGAAATAAGTTCTTAATAGGTGCTGTATAGAAATCATACCTCTTAATTATCATAAAAGACTCCGTCAGCACGGTCATGCGTAATTCTTTCTAATCATTTATCGTACAAAAATAAATATTTCAGTTTAGGATGGCTCCTTCTTCACTGGGCGATTGGTAGATGAGGATGGTGCCGTCTCATGTAGAAGTCGACCCACTTTTCGAGCGTCGATAATATGCCTTTGAAGTTGACTAAGCGTAAGAACACCATCTCCGTATCGTCCATGTATCAAGCGGTAATTCTCCACTTTGTTCACCGCCTCTTCTTCAGTTATCTTCAATGCTGACACCGTCCTTAATATCTCTTCCACAATTGACTTGTGCCGTTGATAGTACTTGGCACAGTCCTTTCGCCATTTCGCTCCAAATCGCCTATCCATATACTTTATAGAAGGCTTTCCTCCAACTCCAGTATTCCATTCCTCCCACAAATCATTCACCGTTGTCGTATTACGTTCCATTTCATACCGCGAAAAGTTATAATCAGCCCATGGATCTAGAACAGGGAGTCGAAACTGCGGAAATGGCGTTGCAGTAGATTTCGCAAGGGTAAATCGCGGTTGTGACCGCAATCCACTATTGCCATTATCGGCCTTGCTGGTGCCGGTGGGTTGTGATGGTAGCGAGGAAGCTGGGGGATCGGTTTCAATTGATGGCTCTGGCTGCACCGTAGGAGATGGATATCCATTTGATTTCACCACGTTCAAGTCGTTAGATAGTGCAAAGTATCTCTTATCGTTAACTTGAAGACATTGCCTGAAGGATTCGTTTTGCTGTACAAATTCTTGTCGGAGAGATTGAATCTCAGACTTTCGCTCATTTTCTATCCGAGCTATTTGTGACATTAAAACGCTCACTTGGTTTTCGAGGGTTCTAATCGCTTGGAACATGCCGGGAATATTTTGTACAACATCTTGTGGGAAAGAAGATGGATAGGTCTGATTGTGGTTCTTCAATACCACCGACATGTATCGTTCAAATTCTGGCGAGCCGAATAGCGGATGCTTGAATAATGGCAAGTTAGGGTAATAGGATTTGAGGACAACTGCGTCTTGAAGAAGAACCACTCTTAGGAATTTTAGGACTCTGATAAAGTTGCCAGTTTGGGTACTTATCCCGGGATCGAGTGTCTCTATAAATGAGAACACCTTACCCGCAAGCTCTGGGGGAGGTACCTCACCAGCTCTTGGTAAAAAATACATGCCGGGACGGCATTGCTGGCCCTCAAATCCAGATAGATGTCTAATTGCAAGGTTAGGAATACCTGAATAAACGTACCCCAACTGTTGGCTCAATTTTATATCCAGCTGAGGCTGAGTCGGCATTTTTTGCTTCCGTTGCGGTTGATCCAATGAGTTCGTCCTGCACTTAAACTGAACTGTGTCTTTGATCACTCGCATTGCCATCAATTCCTCAATCGAGTCTTGAGAAAAGTCGCCAATATGACTGAATCGCTCAAACAAAGCCATGGCCATTGCTCCAATCGTACATAGTCGTGGATCAATATGACGTGCGAGATACGAAATACCCTGAGAATGATAGTTGAGGCAAAGTTTATGAAAGGGCGTTGGATCCATAGGAATGCTATCCTCAACCAATGAGATATCCGCTAATAGCAGTTCGGACCGGCTCTCCTGTGGTACTAGTGACGAAAAGGCCAGCAACAGTCGCAACCATTCATCCAGAACTGCTTCATGTTGAGGTCCATTCAACAGGGATTCTACCATTGGAATGGTAGTATTGGGCCCGTAGTGCTCCACAACATCGTGGCCGTTAGGAATATCCATATCAGCATCGCTACTTTCTGGTATATCCGCGGCAAATCGCGGTTGCCCTACTGTTTCGGCATCCCGGGCAGATTTCGGTCGCGTAACAATTTTTTGTATCAGACTCGCAAGGTCAGATTCGCTAGCGGGTTCGTATGGTGACAATTGGTTTTCGTATTGCCAGCGACAAAGTTGCATCAAGACCTCAATGATCCTTGTGGCCTTCTCGAACGAATTGATGCATTGCTTATGGATGTAAGCGAGGACCTTTTTTGGCGTTACAGTAGTCGAAAAATTGTTGCCGGCACACCATTTAACGAAATCCCTGGTACTCTCTTCAAACTGCTCGATAGCTAAACTAGAATTGGAGCCGGAATATACCTTGTTACACAGTCCTGCCAAATTAGCAACCGTAATATTGGCCACTTCACTCCCGTTGGTTCGTTTAAATGTGCCCCCGAACGTATCATTGAGATCTTTTTCTTCCTGTTCTATCTCGCGGTTTCTGATTATGATATTCACCGCAGCAGATAAGGGCTTAAGGTCCAATTTCGAATTACATTGTGTTAGACCTGGTCCTGAATCCGACGACAGTTTACCCAACATATCAACATTGGTTGAATCTGTACCAATCACGCCACAAGATTCTCGACTTTTCTGATCCTGGTACGAGCTTGGCACGGTTAAATCAGAACCATAATATTCGGGCTGGTATGTGCCCATCACGAACTCTCTGTGGGATATTTTCCCACTGGAAAGGAGCTACAAGCCTCCTAATGACGTCGGTGATACAATTTTGGCCGAAGAGCCTCGAAGTAGCCCTTGATCTCAACTGAACGGCCCGGGATCTAATCTCTAAACCCAGGGCCTCGAGATTTTTCAACTCAGCTTGCGCAAGCCTATGGCCCCCTTTATGGCCAGCCGCACCCATATGCTAACGGAGCTCCGACTAATGTGTAGCCTTTAAATCTTGTACCTGGCACGGCCACAGTTAGCAGGGGCATTCCAAGTGCTGACGTATTCGTGACCATGGGCAAGGACAAGGCGGGTCCGTTGAAGAACGGCGACCTTCCGTATAAATACGTGGTGGTAATTGATGCCGGATCATCTGGCTCGCGAGTTTATGTATACCACTACACTGTGGACGGCGACAAGTTCCCCAAAGTGACCAGCGATAAGTGGTCAAAGAAAATCAAACCGGGGATATCAACGTTTTCTGGAGAAGCCAATAAGGTGGGCAAGAAGCACATTAAGGAGTTGGTGAAGTATGCTGAAGAGATTGTTCCGAAGGAGTACCAGAAAACTACGCCAGTGTTTCTCCATGCCACGGCAGGTATGAGGTTGCTGGAACCAGAGGATGCAGATGAAATTCTGAAGGAGACGTGTAGCTACTTGAAGAAGAAGAGCCCATTTTATGTCAAGAAGTGTGCCGACCATGTTAGCATCATTGATGGCCAAACGGAAGGTATCTTTGGATGGGTTGCGTTGAACTACCTTACGGGATCAATTGAGAATCCAGAGAAGCATAACCATGGCAAGGATCATTCTACCTATGGCTTCCTTGAGATGGGTGGTGCATCCATGCAAATTGCGTTTGTGCCGAACAAGACAGAGAGTGCTGAACATGAAAAAGATTTGGTTAAGGTGGCCCTCGATGACAAAAAGGCTCAATATGATCTATATGCAAAGACGTTCCTGGGATTGGGTGTCAACGAGATCCGCAATGAGTATGTTAAGGGGCTGGAAGAAAAAGATGGTGAAATCAAGGATCCATGTCTTCCAAAGGGGTTGAATCTTGACTGGCAGAGCAAGAGGGACGACGACGACGACGACGACGATGACGACGATGACGACGACGACGACGACGACGACGACGACGACGACGACGACGACGACGACGACGACGATGATGATGATGATGATGATCATAAAAAAGGCAAGGATGGAAAAGATGGAAAAGACGGAAAGGATGGTGAGGATGGGGAAAATGGCAAAGATGACAAAGGAAAGAAAAAACTAGTAGGAACGGGTGATTTTGATAAATGCCTTGCTAAGCTACGTCCTCATGCGTCTGGCCTGATGGAATCCCTTCCTGACTTTGATTTTGACGTGAATCATTTTGTGGGCGTCAGTGAATATTACGACTCTACCTCCAAGGGCTTTCAACTAGGTGGCAGAATGGAGTATGGCGAACTTTCCGCCGCGGTAAAGGCGTATTGTTCGAGAGACTGGGATTCGATTAACAAAGATAAGAAGACAGAATTTCCAGACCTGGACGATTATGCTCTCGAGAGTCTCTGCTTTAAATCCACTTGGGTTCTGGGAGTAATTGATGAAGGATTCCAATTTCCCAATCAGTCCTCTTCAGTAGGCGATTCGGATGATATCAGCAAGTTCCTCCAGCCGTTGCAAACTGCAGAAAAAATTGATGGGGTAGAGTTCACTTGGACTCTAGGTCGTGCTGCGATCTATGCTTCTAGCGACGCGGCCAAAACAAGAAAGGCCAAGTACCAGACCGGTATTTACGCTAACAATAAGTGGGAATATAGCCAGACTGTGAGTTCCGGGTACCTTCCAGACCTGGATGACATGCTAGAGAACCGGTCGCATCGTCTTTGGGGATCTCTGGTATTCCTAGGTATTCTAGCTGCGATTGTATATCTACTTCTGGGCCGATCTAAGCGGAGACTGTTCTGGGAGAGTATCATGGGACGGTTCCGAAAATCTCCAGAATATTATCGTATCCCCACGGCACAACAAGCTCCCGTGGAAGCTGAGGAATTTGAACTACGACCAGTTAACGATGACAATTTCAGTGTTGACAGCGACGATGAAGACCGGCGGGATACCATTTCAAATAGAGTTTAACGGTATACTTTACATTTAATTTTGTTAATATAAGCCGTTACTCGAAAATGTGATAGTATTCGCATATTCCAGTCTTGAATCTTTTGACGAGGAGTCCATCTACAGTGCTATTGTAGATCTCAAATTGCGATATCTGAATCTCTAATGTCACTATACTAACGGCTCAGTTACGTAACTAAGTTTTTGAAATTTCACCGATCAGCCATAGATCCGGCGAAATATCGGGGATGACTCAAATAAATTCTGTATAGTAAACATGTCGAAGCCAGAGGATAAGAAGGTATGATAGCTATGACAGTCAGGATGAGCTAACCAAAGATAGCCCGAGAAGTGGAAGTCGTTTGTGGCTGGCGGCACCGCCGGTGCCATTGAAGGCATGATCACAGTATGTATGGATCTCAAGTTGAGTATCCTATGACTAATAAAGGTACTAGTACCCATTCGAGTTTGCAAAGACACGACTCCAGCTGCTCGATAAAGGCTCGACGGCGTCGAGAAACCCCCTCAAGCTTATTGCTAACACGGCAAAGGCTCAGGGGGTCAGCGCACTCTATACGGGGTGCGGCGCATTCGTGGTCGGTAACACGGCCAAGGCCGGAGTGCGATTCCTCGGATTTGATTCGATCAAGATTGCTCTAACAGATGAGGATGGCAATCTGTCACGGACTCGGGGCGCTATTGCTGGTCTGGGTGCTGGTGTGCTCGAGTCTGTGTGTGCTGTGACTCCATTCGAAACGATCAAGACGGCAATGATTGACGACAAACGGTCCCCCAATCCGAAATACCAGGGCATCTTGAAGGGCCCAGTCCGACTCTTTAAGGAGAGGGGCTTTTCTGGTATTTACAAGGGTGTAGTGCCGGTGACCATGCGTCAGGCTGCTAACCAGGGTGTAAGACTGGGTTCCTATAACGCCATGAAGACGTTTGTGCAGTCATATAAGGCGGATCCTACGCTTCCATTGTCTTCAGCAGAGACGTTTGGTATTGGCGCTATTGCCGGTATCATTACTGTGTACACTACTATGCCTCTGGATACGGTCAAGACGCGAATGCAGAGTCTCGAGTCGAAGAAGCTTTACAGTGGTACTCTTGATTGTTTCATAAAGGTGTTCAAAAATGAAGGCATTCTTACATTCTGGAAGGGTGCTACTCCACGGCTGGGTCGACTAATTTTCAGCGGTGGTATCGTGTTCACCGTTTATGAAAAGGTCATGATGATTCTGAATTAAACTCCAACCGAGGAGATCTATAGAATAAATACACAGGAAATGCAACGAGAAAAGAGACACAAATAAAGCGGAAGAACAAACAAGAGCAATTAGCCTCCCGGCTGGTTCCAGCGGAGCTAGTCGCATCTTATTGGTGGGTTAGAATCAGTAATGGGAATTACACCATTTCTTCGGCGGTCTGTGGCGCTGTTTCCTCTTGAGTGCCATTGTTGGCGGAGAGAATGGCCGCCTCCATACGCCTCGCCTGTAGATAATCAAACAAACTCTTCAATATGATGATCGCACCGACCACAATGAGACCAGTGGAGATCCAGCTGGCAGTGTCCATATCGTTCGTCTGTGGGATAGCGTCCGGCGTTGCCGAGGCATGACCCTGTGAAAATGTTCCTGAAACTACCCCCACAGGTGAAATATCATAGTCATTGGGGTTATTGGGCTTAAACTCCTTAGGTGGAGCAGGGGAATCAGTTGGGGAGGAGCCCTCACTATCGGGGGTCAGATAGTAACCACATTGAATTAGTGTAAAGCCCAGACCGGCTCGCGATCCCTGCTTAGCAGCATGTGAAGTATGAAGCAGATAGGTCAGGAAAAACCCAACAAACTGGAACGCGGAGGACACAATCATATTCCAAACAAAGTTGATAGGCGTACCAACCGGTAGACCCTCAATAAACAATTCATCGCTGTACCCTGGTGCAAGAATAGTCGTCTCCCAGTACGGCGGCGTCGAGTCTGCGGCAGCCTCTTCGTAGGAAGGAGGCTCGTCATCATCATCCTCGGGCTTCTCAGAATTGGGTTTGGCAGTAATGTTCGCAAACACACCGTCGTTGTTATTACTATTGGACCCATCTGGACCCTGGGCGCCCCGGTTCCAGGAGAAAAGCGACCTGAATGGCCTGAACCGGTGCTGCTGTTGCTGGAAAGTAGATGCAAAGTTGGACCGGCTGGATGCGGTATTAGTATTAGCCGCCTCTCCACGATTAGTATCAGCAACATTAGTAGTGGAGGAAGAAGAACTAGATGCTGGGGCGGTCGATGTCGAAGGACTATCAGCGTCGAAGATAACGTCATTCGACGAGGTTACTTCGACCGGGGCGTATCTCGTCCCAGTACGGGCAAACGGGTTGTGGATACCTCCCCGTCTCGTGTCCTGGATACCTCGATCATCCTCCCAGTCTTCGAGGTCGCTGCCATCTTCTGAATCTGTGCCGAAAGCGCTCACGAGGTTGTCATGCTCGTCAGCGTCTCTCGATGCGTCTGGCCCCGCCTCAGATGGAACCTGCTACTAGTTAGCCACAGTACCGCCAGAACATAGTACATACCCTGTTATAGTCAGGCATTTTGTCGGTATTTGCAAAAACTTGAAAGTCAACCGGGACTTGACGGCAAAAGAGCGTACCGGTACTTCAAGGGTTGGTAATGATGGTGGCACTGCCTTGCGGTGTGACTTGCCCCTATAGGTAGTCTTGCTAATTATACCTCCCACGGACCGATGTACGGCTGAAGAAGGGGGGCGATATTATTTCAGTCCCGTTTATTTGACCCCTGCATTATAGGTTCGAGTTTAGTGTATTAAGAGTGAGAGCAGAACCATTGTCATTAATCTTTGTAATTCATCTATCGGTTATAATATATAGGTTACAATCTCAGGGTACACCTGGAATCTAATTACCTGACTGTGTAACGGCCCCTTGTGCGTTATTTCAATCGTATTTACTGAGAAATATCACCAAGGTACCCAGGAAACGATGCTCGTTGAAAAGAAGGTCGACTTTTAATATGCTAATTAATTGGTAGATATATACAATTCTATTACTCAAACACGTCACCGAGCTTGAGTCGTGGAGCAATGTTCATCGCCATAAGCTCCTGGAACAAGAGTTTGGCCGCATAGGGGATTGTCATCTTGACCACCTGTTCAGTGGTCTTGCAAGCCGTACACCAACCATTGTAGCCCATAAGACCACACTTCTGACAAACATCAATGTCAAACGCATCAGAAGAGATCATCAATCGCTCAAGCAACAGCTGCGATGCACCATACGCAATAACACAATCTCGTTCCATCTCACCCAATCGCAAACCACCATCTCGCGATCGACCCTCAGTTGGCTGTCGCGTCAACACAGCTCGTGGACCTCGGGGTCGCGCATGCATCTTATCCATGACCATATGCTTCAGCTTCTGGTAGTAAATGGGACCAAAGAAGATGTAGGCCTGGAGACATTCACCAGTGATACCCGAGTACAGCATATCCTTGCCTGAATAGCTGAATCCCTTATCCACAAGAATCTTGGACATATCAGCCAGCTTGGAGCCACCAAAGCAGGTACCGTACTGGAGAGACCCGTCCAAAACACCGGCCTTGCCAGAAATAAGCTCAATCATCTTTCCAACAGTCATACGAGATGGGAAACCGTGGGGGTTCATAATGATATCCGGCGAAATACCTTGGTCATTGAACGGCATGTCCTCCTGTTGAACAATAATACCACATACACCCTTCTGCCCGTGACGCGACGAGAACTTGTCACCCAGCTCTGGTCGACGAGTCTGTCGCAAAAGCACCTTAATAAGTGGCGTTTCGCTCTCGTGAGTCGACAGCATAACCTTATCAATGATACTCGCCTCTGGTGCCTTATAAGTCACCGGAGTCTCCCTAAACTCACCTTCATTTGTGCTCGAAGTGAGAACATTCTCATCTCCAGCGTTGAGCGGAACAGCCTTGTTGATGTAGACTTGTCCAGTCTCTACCTTCTCACCCACCTCGGCAAGACCATCAACACCAAGAGCTTCATGCTGGAACGTGGGCTTCTCAACAAATCCACCCTCTCCATCAGGAACTCGCTCTTTCGAGACACCGTTAAGCCGGTCACTTGTGGAGTTAGGATACTTCTTCAGAATGGTTGTGTTCTTCTTCATCACTTGGCATCGACCAAAGCCTCGATCAATAGATGACTTGTTCAGAACAAGCGCATCCTCAATATCATAGCCAGAGTAACTCATAACAGCAACAACAGCGTTCTGCCCAGCCGGCAGTTTATCATAGTCGATCAGCTCAATGGTTCGTGTCTTAACCATCGGCTGTTGTGGATAAACCATGAGGTACAACAGTGTATCGATTCTGTTCAACTGGTTGTACGCGATAGCCCCAATGGCTTGCTTACCCATAGCACACTGATAAGTGTTTCGTGGCGACTGGTTATGGTGTGGATATGGAATCAAGCCCGCAACAGCACCAAGCACTGTGAACACCTCAATCTCCAAATGCGTCGTATCAACTGATAGGTCCTTTTCGTACAATGCAATTAAACTGTCGTTCTCCTCGTTACAGTCGAGATACTCAACCAAACCCATGCGTAGGAAATCGTCGAATGCCAGCTGTCCCGCCATCAAACCTCGAATGTGCTCTTCCTTTACTCTCGACTCGCCGCTATCGACAATAATCAATGGCCGACAGATTCGCCCACCATCAGTGGCAATGTGCACAGCGCTGTGGTGGTGGTTACAATACACGCTGATGAACTCGCTAATCTTGCCAGTTCTTCTCAGCTGCCGGAAGTTCCCTACAAACTTGGCTGGGAAACGCGTGATACCCATAAGAGTACCATTAAGATAGACACCGTAATTGCCAGGAGCATGAAGTTCATGACCTCCTACAATAGAGATGTCTTCAGCACCCAACATGAGACAAGTTCGTCGGATTGGATCTTCTTCGTCATCAGTAGTAATATGCGTCATAAGTGCCAGGTTCTTCACCAGACCACAAGCCTCACCTTCTGGGGTATCAGAAGTACACAACATGCCAAACTGCGAGGGCTGGAGCGCTCGTGGACCAGACACCTTTCGTGACTTTTCAAACTGGGAAGAAATTCGGGTCATCATACCAAGGGCACTGATATAAGATAGTCGCGACAAAACGTGGGTAACACCAGCACGCTCCATCTTGAATCGCTTCAGGGACCAGTTACCGGTTGAAATAGCACGGTTCATGCCACTGGTAATGGTAGTTGTGTTCATACTAATATTGAAAAGCGCATCAAACTCATTAGTCCGATTTGGCTTCTTGAGCACTTTATCAATACCAGCCTTGAGATCACTGTTGAACTTCTTGAACAGATCTTCAAATAACAGGGACAAAAGTTGACCAGCCAACTCCAAACGTTTATTACCCACATAATCACGATCGTCAACCATCTTCGGGTTATCCAGCGTTTGAACTACTCGTCGCGTCATAACAGCAAGATAAAGCGCCTTTTCCCGGAAATCAAGGTTTTCGACCGAGATGTGTGCAACAATAGTAGTCGCCAACGCCTCCATACCTTCCTGTAGATGGCTCAATTTTGGCGTATTGAGTCGTCGGATCGTCTTAACCTTGCTTCCAAGGTATTCCAACGCCTGCTGCTGTGTGTATAGACCAAGCTTGTTGTACTCCTCAAAGTTAACAGCAAAGATGTCCTGATACTTTGGATTAGAACCGCAAACAAGCTCAACAATCTCATGGTCAGTCACAAGACCAGCTGCCTTAAGCACAAGCACAATTGGAACTTCTTCACTAACCGAGTTATGTTTGAGATAGATTCGACCATTCTTCGTCAAGACGTAGGTCTTGGACTTCCGCTCGTGTGTTGAAGAAGTTACAGATGCCTGAACGATACCCTTCTTATCATCAGATTCGACGATAATTCGATTCTTACTCAACTGTTCCTGCACAAGAATGACCTTCTCCGTGCCGTTGACAATAAAATACCCACCCGGATCCAGCGGGCACTCGTTCATCTTAGCCATCTGCTGCTCATCCTTGTCTTTCAAAACACATCGAGAACTCCTGAGCATAATTGGCATACGACCAATCTCGAGGCCTCGCTTCCGTAGGATTTTCTTCCCTCTGGTGTACTCAACATCAACGAAGATTGGGGCAGAGTAAGACAAATCTCGCAGTCGGCACTCGTGGGGGGTAATAAGCATATTACCTGCACCCATCTCTCTTCTCTGGGGCATGCCTACACGGACATCCATGTATTTGAGATAGAATTCTGGGTCAACATCGGACAGAATTAGCTCGTTTGCCTTAATGATCTTTTTGATATCAGTCTCAACAAAGAAGTTGAACGAATCCAAATGCTGCTTCACCAGACCTTTGACCTTCAGAAAAGCTGGAAGAAGATTCCACTTATCCTCAGCTGTGTTAATCGGATCGGTCAGCTTCTTGCCTTTATATTCGGTTTGCAGCAGCTCGTTGAAGCTGTCCTGTGGTTGTTCAGCATGATCATGATCGTGATCTGCCGCCCTATGCGCCTGAAAATTCATCAGTTAGTCCAATACTTCCCACAGATTATGAAGTACTCACCTTTCTGGGATTCGGCTTAAATTGAGGGGCCATATCGATATCCACCAGCTTTGGAGATAACAAATTTCATTCTTTTCGAGCCGATTAGAAATATTAGATTTTTTTTCCGTTGGTCGGATCTCCGACCAACCCTAACTTAACTGAATATACAGGGACACAGCGAGGGTACACACACCATATCTGTCCATGTGGGTACGGGGTGCACATACTAATTCTGAGAGAATGCCTGGTCAAAATCTCATCGCTTCATTTCCTGTACTTTGGATATATTAGTGCCTCTATCATGAATCGCATAGGTTTCTTTCTTTGAGCGGAATTGGTACATATCGTCAATTGAGAGTGTTCCAACAAGCAGGAGCACATTATATGCTTATCCATAATAGGGTCATTGGGTAAATTGCTTCAAGATTCATGTTATAGAGCCGATTTCCCGTGACGGTAGCGGGTTAATTTTGAACATCGTTTGAACATGACAATTCCAATGATTGCCCCTGGATTTTGATGGATGGTTTCATCCATCGCATACAATACTTAATACTAAACAAACAATACTAAATGATAGCCAAAAAACTATACTGTCATCCTTTCAATGTTCTGAAGCGATATCCTCAACAAACTACAAAAAAGCCGCAGCTAATGCGGCAGAGCTTTCGCACTGTGGCACAGACTAAGTGGGACATGCATATGCAAGCCGTGCATAGTGAATCAGATAAAATAGATACATACAGTAATCGATTTCATGGTACATAGGAGGTACAGTAAATAAATATATGCAGAAAAGATTAGCAGGGGGTTAAGGGGGGAGGGAGAGAAGGGTGATCATTGCGAGACTCGCTCTACAAGTCTGAAAATGGAGATAGTAAACGTAGCTACCCACATGACGAGGACCATGAATAGGAAGGCTGCAAGTCCACGTTGTCGGGAGCAGATAGCGTAATTGTACTCAACGTCGGGTACCAGAGAATCCTGTTGGTTGACATGACAGGTCCATGTGACATCATAGAGGGTGTTAAAGGTTAGTGATAGGTTAGCGGAGGAGAAAATGATAAAGAGCAGATCAAGCATAATGAGCCTCATCTTAGCCTTTGGTTCACGGAGGCCAAGAGGCTTGCCGGAGTACTCGTCGTACGTAATGTACACTAGGTATACAAGCGCAGTTGACTGTACTGCAACCGCCATTATGGTCGACGGCTGCTGTGTGATGGGGGATGGGAATGCATGCAATGAGTGAACAAATATAGAGCATGCTAGACCCAGAGCAGCAACTGAGAGAATAAATATAATCGCCCGCAATGTTAGAGGAACGTAAGGATTGTTTAGCAATAGGAATGTTAGGCGTGGCTGCCACACTTTTCGCGACTCCTCAGAAACGAAATATCGGGCTGTTGATAAGGCGTATGGTTCCTCACCAGCTACCTCGTTCCTGGCGCGGTTGAACAGTCCTCGTCGAGAAGAGGAGCAGCTCGCCATCTCGCCGCTACGGCGATTCCCAAGCCACTCTGAGTCGTAATCCCCTTGCTCGGACAGGGCCTTTTCATCAATATATCCATCTGTTGCTCGGAGCTCGGGCCTGGTCGTAGCTAGCTTAAATGAGTTCCACCTGCTCTTGTCGGTTACAGGCGAGCTAGGGCGTGACTCTTCTTCTTGGATACCATACCCAGAGTATTGCTCCCGTGAGTACACAGACTCTGGCGCCCTCGAGCCACTGCGATCCTTGGGGTCCACAACCCATACAGGCAGGGGCCGTGCTATGTGGAGATATCGCGACGACTTGGTACTCTCATTGTCGCTGAAGCGGCTCGACTGGGTCAGTGCCCGTGACCTCCCGCTTACCCTCGTCCGTGTGCTAGTCGGGTTCCGCGGACTAGGGAACGGTATCTCTTCAGTCGAGCTAGACATAGGCACGGATTTCTATCAGCAGTGGGCGCTCTTCCTAGCGCCTATCCTATGTGAATAATGTTATAATGCTAATGGACTCTTTCAAAGAATATCCGGGTGCCTCGTAGATGCAAGGGTCGAAAAGGGGGAGGGTGGTTCGCAAGCTCCGACCCACTGGGAAAATTAAGCCTCCGCCTTGCATTGTTCACCTCTCCGTGTATTGCAGCTGCGATGAATGCGCAGATGCAGGAGAGTGTGGCAGGGTCAAAAATTTCGCTGAGTGTATATAGCGGTAGCTTCGGCTACGGATATTGAACGGTCCCGGTAAGCATTGACTGATGAAGTGACTTTCGCTCACCGACGGGGATTGTACCGGCCTGGTGGTCCGAAGGCCGAAATAGAGATCTGTCTAGACTTGTTTATCACCCAGGATGCTGGTATAGCAGATTTGATGTTCCGGAAGTTCGATAGATACTATTCCATAATCGTCAGTATTCTGTACAATGTGAATGTTGCCAATTTACACATACGTTGGCCAATAGGAGGGTTGCACCCCGATGGTCTCAGATCAATGCTATTAAAAAAAAAGTTTGGCCCCCTGGGAATACCCATAAGGATTTGAGATCGGACAATTGTGGATAATTCTAAAACGATGGCCAAATCGGGCTCTGGAACTTGTCCCTTTTATTATGATCTAGCACCGGAAAAGGTTCCTAGTGAGATGCGTAGCTTGAGTAATAACTAACGTCAATCATGCATGTTTCTTGATAGTACCTGGGTACAAAAATAAATGGAAAAGTGCACTCGAAACCTATACACGGAGTAGCGATATGAAGAGGTATGCATCGTGCTATCTCAATGGGGTGTGCATTGATCGTTTGTTGACGTACGGTTATAGTCTACTGTAATATCTACCGGCAGGTTTAAGTGGTCATCCAGGCATCTAAAAGTCATTTTTCACTTATCAGATACATCAACTACCAGGTTGCTCTTTATAGAGTACAACTTCTAAGCAATTGACGTATAAATTAAGAGATAATTTAATAGTAAAGTCCATAAGTACCAATGTAATTGCTGTTTTTCTAATGAAATTTGAATTGATAAAGCCGTTCCACCTACTACTTCCCCTACCTTTGTAATAGAACTTCTCGATATAGTACAACTAGACACATTATTATGCACTATATACACATATGTATGCCTAAATTCTTTATTTCAATGCTGCGTTCATATAACTCAAAGTCCTACGGAAGGCGACCAAAACCGGGGTCGTATGAAGACTCCGACTGTCGCCGTTACACGTCCCAACCCACCTTAAGGCCCCTAACTACAAGTGCCAACTGTAATGTCACAAAGTGATGAGGATACCTCGTCTGCAGTCTCGGGGAACTCCTCTGTGCAAGACAAAAAGAACATATTCTCCTCAAAGAGCAAAGGCAAGGCCAAACTAGTTGATACGGCTCCTGCCACGTTTATCGTCAAGTTCTCTGAAGATATCCCCGACTTGACCCTCCACATTCGCGATGTCTATATGATTAATATCTCCACTCTGCGGAAGAAGATCCGTCAATCTGTTGGGGAGCGCATAACCGAAAGGCGGCTGCGGTTAATCCATGCTGGTAAGGTGCTTAACGACAAGACCGACAT
>JAKTQL010002498.1:6174-29492 GCA_030558815.1 Blastobotrys malaysiensis
CTTCTCGCTCGAGAGGGTGGTCGAGTCCATCGTCTTGGAGAGCACCTTCATGGCGAGCCTTTTACGACTACTTTGAGAACTACCACGACCATTTCCCCATCATTCACAAGCCCTCTTTCATGAAACGCCCTGATAAGATCCACCCATTGCTCGTAATCGCAATTGCCACTCTTGGCACTGCGTTCGCCCCGGAGGAGCACTACAACGTTTCAGTAAAGCTTCACGAACGTCTGCGGTGGATTATTTTCAGTCACAACGACCTGGTGAACCCTCCCCTGTGGGTGTTCCAGAGTGTTGTGCTGCTGCAAGCGTTTGAAAAAATGCTTTCCAAGCGTACTCATCATGAGCTCGCAGCTGCCTTCCACGGTGCAATGGTCATTTTGCTCAGACGGTCGCAGGGCTATTTCAATTCCCAGGACGAGGAGAGCGATGACAATAGCTTGACGACGCGATGGAAGAAATGGATCGAAATGGAGAGCATGAAGCGGGTATATTACCTGGTGTTTATCATGGACGCTCAGCATGTGGCTATTTTCGGCCACGTTGCCTGCATGTCGGCCAACGAGATTTTGTTCGAACTGCCATGCGTTGAAGCAGCCTACGAAGCTGAGACGGCTGAGGAGTGGAGCAATCTTTACTCGACTACTGAACGGCGCCCTACATTCCTCAGCGGCCTCAAGAACCTCCTCATGCTCAAACCTTTTGATCCCACTGTGTCTAATTTCTCCAAGTTGGTACTTCTTCACGGATTGTTCAGTATTGTAATCCATCTCCACAATCAAAAAGGTCAGACTCTTGGGGTGATAAACCGACAGGAAGATTGCACCCAGTGCCGTAATTGTGGAAGCCGTCAGATTGAGCACAAGAACCAACCAATGGAGAAATGGAAGGTCGCAATGACCCAGGCGATCCAGACTTGGTCCAATGGTGTACAGTCTCCGAACAATCTCATTGCCGAGGCATGCCAGCCACTGAATCAGATGGCTCATGTCACGCTCTACCTTTCCAATCCAAGTGTTTTGGATATATTGGTGTATGCAAACTATCCATCACTAATTGGCCGAAAGCTTGCTCAGCGAGACTTTATCAAGGCGGAACGAGCGGTCACTGCTTGGTCTCAGACCTCTGAAGCCATCTTCTGTGTTAGACATGCTCTTATCCTCATTCAGCAGGTGCTCAACTGCCAAACTAACTTTTACTCCAAGGAGAACAACCTATCCACAAACCAGACGCCTTATTGCGCTAGTATCGATAAGATTGCCCTACGTCCTTGGTGTCTGTTCATTTCAACGCTCATTGTATGGGCCTTCCATTCAACGCTCTATCGAATTCGCGTGAAGTTCGAGCTTCCTTCTGACGATATGCACCTGTGGGAAGAAACGAATCGTTATATTGTTGGCCGTCTTCAGGCGCTGGAGCCGCCGGGTTCGCCGCGCGAGAATTTCAAACAGCTTGACGAGAAGACTCCAGAGAATATAAATTCGCTCCTTCTCGGGGTTCAAAAGTGCCTCAAGGGCTGCCGGTGGGAAATGCTTCAACAAGCGTATATTACCCTGGGTGAACTGCTTTAAACCGACCAAGCTAACCAATCTTGTTCATGACTATTATTTATCTATTGTTGACGTATTGTAATTTGCTAATTAATGCTCTTAGTAGCTTTCTCTATCGTAAGTAGCAGGTGAAAAGCCGCACCAAATGCGGCTAGGTCTGATTTGTATTTGGGAATCTCCCTTGACACGTATCAGATTTACAGTAACTCTAAATTTTATTTACTCAATGCGAATTAGAGCTCCACTATATCATTTAGAGTTTACCACGATCGATATCAACTGCGGGGGAAGCCCACTTTGCCCCACCGGGCCTCGGCAAGACGTTGAAAAGGACAGCTGGTACCGTTTAGAGTGCTAAGATACCACATCTCAACCTCAATATGAAACTAACAAGACGTAATTTCCAGCGAGTTGTATATAACCTCCCGAAATTCTTTATTTTTATTTTTATTTTACCTCAGCACCGACTTTGATACTGCCCCAATGGACATTAGCTCCTGCATGTTTCATGCAAATGAACTCCGGTGAATACGTGCGATCTAGATACCGAGACCGAGATCTCCACTTTCTGCCCTTGGGGAATTGGACTGGTGAAGGTATAAAAACCACGACTGCAGGCGCATTTGACAAACACCAGGAACAAAAATGTCTGATCCAATTAACCCGATTCACCCAACTCTTGTGGGCAAGTATGACCAACAATTCGTGGCCTTTTACGAAGCGTTCATGCAGAATCGGCCACCGATGTACAGTCTATCCATAGAGGAAGCCAGAGAGGTTGTTGCTGCCTCTGAAGTTGCCAACCGGGAGGGTCCGGAGATCGCTTCGACTGAAGATATCACTATTGACGGGGAAGGAGGTGTTAAGATCCCTGCGAGAGTGTATACTCCAAATGGACCAGTACCAGAAGGTGGATGGCCATTGCTGGTGTATTTCCACGGCGGCGGCATGGTAGTGGGGGGCCTGTTTTCCGAGGGAGCACATTGTGCCATTTGGGCTGAGACTGGTCGGTGTGTGGTAATGTCGGTTCACTATAGACTGGCTCCCGAGCATCCATTCCCAGCGGCAGTAGAGGATGCCTGGGACTCTTACAAATGGGCGGTGCGGAATTCAGGAAAACTAAATACTAACTCTACTAAGCTCGCCGTGGGCGGAACTTCTGCTGGTGGGACCCTAACAGCCAATGTTTGTCATCTCGTGAATACTCATAATGCGTCCAATAATGAGAAGATGCCGCAGCCGCTAGCGCAGATCTTGGTCGTTCCTAGCCTAGATACTCGACGAGGTTCATTGGATCTCTCTCAGCCATTGAACAATGCGGCGGTTCTTCCGCTGGAACTTATGGCCTGGTTTATGGGCCATTACAAGCCAGACTCATCAGACCCACGAGCATCACCAATTGCGTACCCAGATGAGTCGTTCAGGAATCAGCCGCCGGCACACTTTTTCATTGCAGAGCTCGACCTGCTCAAATTTGATGCGCAGAATTATGCAACCAAGCTCATTAAAAACGGACAGCGAGTACATTATAAGGAGTATAAGGGGTGCCCGCATACGTTTACAACCATGAGTGGGATTATTGACAAGGGCTCGGAGGCAGTTGATGAGATTGCTGGAGTGCTCAATAATGCATTTTACAAGGAGCCTTCTGGGAAGCTTTAGTGACTATAATTACAGTATTCTAAATGAGGTATTGGTGAAATATTTTGATCACCCTGGAGAGAGACACCATGAATACATCACCGTAGAATGCTAATGGATGAACTGAGGGAGTCAATTGTAAATTAAATAAAAAAAAGTTATGCACTAGAAATTAAAAAAAAAAATATTAAAAGGTGGAGAGTCAGGTGTTTTTTTAAGCGAGAAGGAGAGCACCAGCGATGGCGGCAGCTGGAGCGACAATGGAAGCAACGAGAGAGCCGGCACCGTTGCTCTGTTCAACGTCAGATGGGGAGGCGGTGGATGAACTGTTACCGGCAGCAGACTCCTGGGCAACAGAGGAGGTAGCAGGCGACTCCTCCGCATCGCTGGCCTGAGATCCAGTGGTGGTAGCAGCAGCAGAGCTAGAAGACCCCTCCTCATCGTCATCGCCATTGTCGTGGCCGTTCTCAGCAGCCGAAGTGGTGGCAGCAGCAGCAGAGGACGCAGTGGTGGTAGATGGAGCGGAGGTGACAGCTGGAGAAGACACAGCAGAGGAGGAGTCACCCGCAGCAGTGGAAGCTGGACCAGAAGTAGCTGGAACAGAGGTAGTGGCCTCAGCTGGAGCAGAGGTGGACGCCTCGACAACACGGGTCTCAGCAGCGGCAAGGGCAGAGGAAGCCTCAGCAGAGATTACCCATTTGCCGGCACCAACTTCGTCACAGATGCCCTCGGCAAGGTCGACGGCCTTGGAGACATCAGACCCATCTGGGCAGTTCTCGACGAAGCAGTCAGCAACAATGGTGCCCCACTGTGGCATGTAGCACAGGCAACCCGGGTCCCAGTATGGGCATGGAGTGTTAGAGGTGCTCACCTTAACACACTCCTTAGCGCAAGCTGGAAGCTTGTCGTAAATTGGGTCAGCAAAGCCATTGATGGAAGCAGTGTGAGCAACTGATGGGTAGGAGCCGTAAGGGTTATCAGCCGCCATCGCCACGGCAATGAGAGTAGCCAATGAAGAGATAATTGAGGCCTTCATTTTTTGTGTCTTAGTAGTGGATGATGGATAAAACCTCGTGGATAATGGTAGTTATTTATATCTTGAAAGAGCCATCCCGATGTCCTGTATCCCTAAACAAGCATTGACAGCAATTATCAGATCTCTTTACTTTTGAAACGGAGAATAGGTGCATTACCACAACCGCCCATCTTATGTGCAGATGTATCGTTCCATACTCGGGTGCATTCGGTAATCACGTACTGCATATTGCCGGTTCCATGTATACCAGAAGCTGGAGTTGACCGAGACAGACGAGCCCTTTCCACTACCTTGATGGTGAAGCTTCAAAAGAAAAACCATGCTTGTACGTGCTTTACTTGTACTTTTATTAGATTGGTGATGATTGATAAATATTATGGCTAGTCTACTGGTGTTATACAGAGCGAGCTCAAGCCGCACACTCTCCCCATTTTTAGTGGGACACTTTCCACCAAGGACGAATACTTTTAATGTCAACCAATAGAAGCTTTATCCCTTGCCAAGAATTGGCTAGCAGTGTCTTGTCTCTGAACGAGCGTTCAAGTGGGCCCCCTGTTCCCAATAGAGCGAGTGATTGATTAGATTGATTTGACGGCTGATGATCGGCCGATCGGCGCCCCCGCTTGTTGTTCATCTGATAATTCCAAATTGGGATCATCCTCTGCATGAAGTTACAGAAAAACGTTCGGACCGACTATCCGTACGAGGCTGATGTACCCGCAAACAATAATAATAATATTCTGTATTTTTAGCCCGTTGCCACTTGTGACGAAGCTAGGCTTTGTCCCGCAAACAATACATGGTCATTCTTATTTCTTGGCGAAAAAATTGCCCATTATTCTCTCTGTGAATAATTTGACCGTATAGGACTAATGAACGGCACCGTCTACTAAAATTAAGTTCGACTACGATCTGTAGAGAGTTTTAGCCAAGCCATGGATTCCATTCACAATTGTATATTAACAGTCAAATACAGTACAGTGTAGTTAAAGTGCGTCAGTAGGGTTACATAAACATGAGGCAGGAGCCAAGAAGGGTGACGAGAAGCCCTGCACGCCCGACTTGCAAGATACTGTCTGCAGCATTTGCGTCGTCATTAGAAGTCGAGGCAGAAGAAGTGGCTTTGGCCTTTGAGGTAGACGCAGTGAGTGCCGGAGAAACGGTTGAATTGGACTTTGACTCTGAACCAGAGGCGCCAGTGCTATCCGCAGTGGCTTTGGCGGCTGCAGCGGCTACGCTAAGTTCCGAGGAAATGGATGAAGGCATTTCCCATCGATTGGCTCCGACAGAGCTGCACAATGATATAGCGAGGCTCGTAGCTTTTTGTACATCAGACGCCTCACAGTTTTCTGCGACACATTCCGCAACTTGGCCGGACCATTGGGGCATAATACAGAGGCATCCAGTGTCCCAGCCAGGGCATGGAGTATTGCTGGTATCGAACTCTACGCATTTTTGAGCACAACCCGGAAGCTTGTTGTAGATGGGGTCGGCAAAGCCATTGATACTGGCAGTCTGTTTGACCGATGGGTATGTGTCCCAGTTCGATGCCAATGCAATGGTGGAGACAGCCGCCAAGGAGAGGTAATTGAAGAAATGCATTCTTGGGTTTTCGTAATGCGGTTGGTGAAGTTAGCG
The DNA here is from genome assembly GCA_030558815.1 of Blastobotrys malaysiensis. Lineage (NCBI taxonomy): Eukaryota > Fungi > Ascomycota > Dipodascomycetes > Dipodascales > Trichomonascaceae > Blastobotrys > Blastobotrys malaysiensis. Next base: position 12,040 of record JAKTQL010002498.1, read on the forward strand.
AAGATTATAGCAGAATTTGAAATATAAGGGTGACAAGATGAACAGGAAGAGCGGTTAAATATAAAGACGTCAATTACCAAGGTAGCTATAGGCTACGAATGGTACGGTAGTTACGAAAAGCATTTATTCTGCCCACCCTCTGTACTGTGAAGAGATTTCTCCGAATTTGGGTGGGATCCTACTGATTGATAAAAGAAAGCAAGATGTATACGTATGCGATTTCCAATCTTAGCTGATCGGAACATTACCGTAACGCATGAATGCCACAAAACGTTGCCAATATACGAATGGCAGAAAAGGGGTAATAACATATTTGAACATAAGCAATATGAAAAAAAAATAAAGAGTATGATTGATTTTTCCAAACAGAAAGATAATCGGTGCGTGTAAAAAATTGAATCATAACCTACACGAGCGAAAAGAGGTAATAAACCTTGTATCACTGAAGAGGGAATGCTTTGGGCATGTGCGGGCATTCACGACACTGCGCGCATGCTTCTGATGTTCGTTGAATCCGTCGTACTATGACATACAGTACACGGGCTGCAGGCTTGGTCTTACTGGGGAGCTATGCAGGTTGGATGCGAAGTCGCTCCTGAAGTATCCGACTATGGAATTATCAGATGGAGCCGTAGGGCTAAGCAAGTACCCTAGAAGTACAGAGATTTCAGAGCCACGAAAAACGAATGTTAGACCAGAATTTCTATAAAAGAAAGAAAGTGACTTGGGCAGACGAATATTTCAAAGTCGGCATATTGTACTGGCAGAATACATATACAGTATAATTAACTTGCCTAGGCTACTACAAGCCACAACTTCCTTGGCAATCTGGCCTTCCCGCAGAAAAGAAACCAGGCCGTTAGAAACAGTTAACTGCCAAAAATTGATTACCGGATATAATAAAAGGTTCCTACTTCGCTATCCAATTTTGTTAATATCACCAGGAAATAAATTGGCAGGTGCATTAGGTAGTTGGAACAATGGCTATTCCATACAACGAGCAGTACTTCTATGAGGCTGAGAGGAATAACAAATATGCCTGGCTTGCGTTTGGATTGGTTCTCCTTTCGCTATTCCTCTATGGCATCATATTCCATTGGCTACAGTACTTCCTGCGCTACTCGCGCAAACGAGTCAAGGCATATTTCTACTTACAGAGCACCTGGACCGTGCTGAACGGATCAATAAAACTGCCGCTTCCTGGAAAAAGAGGCCCCATATACTTCCAGCCTAGTCTGTTACTATTTGTACTTGCGTTCATTGGTATTAATGTTGCGTTCTGCTTTGCAGAGACAGACGACCTTGACTACCAGCCCCGTCGATATATTATCGGTAAGCGCATTGGCAAAGTAGCAACTGGCAGTCTACCAATTCTTTACCTCTTTGCAACCAAAAATGATACCATCACTTTCATCACAGGCATCCCCCATGATAAGCTCAATTTCATCCATCGATGGATTGGTCGAACCATCTTCTCCATGATTATTGCCCACTTCATTATTGCAATCAAATACTGGCTTGACATAGACTTCAAGATCATGATTGAAATCCCTCCCCAGATCTTTGGCATGATTGCGTTTGGTTGCATGTGTGTCCTCAACCTGGCCTCCCCGCGAATTGTTAGAAGGCTCAACTACGAGTTCTTCCTGTTCAACCATGGACTCTGTGCTGGTATCATGATGCTCTTCGCCCTATTCCATAACCCAGCTGCAAAGGCTCATGTAATCCTGGCAATCCACACCGTGGTGCTGGACAGAGTTATCTCCTTTGCCAGAGCAGGGCTAAACAAGTATCTTTCACCGACAAAAGGGCTAGCCGACTTCACCATTCTTGACTCTGAAGGCACTGTTGAGGTCCGGCTTCCATTGACGGAAATGTCCTACCAGAAATGGTGGCTCCCGCGATTCGGTACCTGGAAGGCGGGTCAGCACGGATATCTGCGTGTGGCCAGTGTTCGAAAAGTTCAGTGGCATCCATTTACAATCTCAAGCCTCTCTGAGACTGGTGAAGTGCGTCTAGTTATTAGAGCATACTCTGGGTTTACCAAGGGCTTGGGCCAGAAGATTACTGAGCTCCAGCAGGTAGAGTCCACCAAGTCGGTCCAGATGAAGGCCATGCTTCACGGCCCGTATGGAGCCAAACATCAACCTCTAATGACCTTCGAGTCCCTCCTATTTTTCTCGGGCGGTACTGGTTCATCGTTCACTTTCCCAGTGGCCCTCGACCTCATCAAACGCATTCACGCCCGAAACCAGGCCAATGACTTTGCTCACAGACCAAGGAACTGCCGAATCCGAATTGTTTGGTACCTTGCCAAAAAGCAGCAACTTGTCTGGTACAAGGATACTCTGCAAGAGTTCCAGAGCTATGCCAAGAATATGAATGTAACTGTCGAATGTTATATTACTCGAGATTCTCCAGAAGCTGAGGAGCCCAAGCCAGTGGAGGACGTCGAGAATTACAGTGAGGTTGCCTCTTCTACCAATTCTGATTTCGACCCAACAACGATTATTACTTATGGCAAGCCGGATGCAGCAGATATCCTTGCTGAAGAAGTTTCCATTTTGAACAAACGGTCAGAGTCTTTGGCTGTGCTAGGTTGTGGCCCGGCCGCTCTTGTTGACCATGTCGGCCACGCCTGCCAGTCCCATCGTCTGAAGGGCTACGATATTTACCATTATGCTGAGAAGTATGTTGTCTAATGAATTATATATTACGGTGCTGTTAACGTTAAATAACTTTTGTAATCGCGTTGATACCAGGAACTTCCAACAGCATGACATATCGGGTAGGATTATAGTACCGATGTACTGGAGTGCGCCTGTACCGGTATTTAGATTTGTCTTAGAGTTCAAACGGACCCGATCTACTCAAAATTAATCATTAGTGGTTGACATAGCGGTGAAACCAACATTATTTACCGTATATCATTCCTATAGTGGCGGTGAATTTGTGCTGCGAATTACCTCGGGGCCACACCAATTGAGTCCCTATATTGCTTTTGATGTCGACACCTTCCAACTCCCTTCCTGCTCTTTTTTGATCCAGTTACGAAGCTGCAAATCAACTTTCAGGCATCAGTATGGTAATTCTCAACAGGTCAATTGATGTTGATACAGGTGTATTATAGGGATCTATCACTGAGGGCTATTGAAATGAATTGAAACATGATTGTTAATCCCCAAAACTTCTGGTTGCACTGAATACGGTCCCGCATAAATTACGGGTGAACCTGTAAAGTGACGGAATTGGATATGAACTGGCGGTTGAGATGGAACATGTATCAGAGGAGGCGATTGTTGGGGTATCATAGGTGAATCAGAGGAATGCGTGGAGGAAGTGGGAGGGACTGGGGTTGAATTAGTTGGAGTGGCCGTGGCAGGTGCTTTTACTTTTTGGCGGTTTTTGTCACGGGTAGCTTTGCTAATTCTTTCCTGGCCCCTAGCGAATTTGACATTGTTGGGCATCCCATGAGATCCTTTAGAGTGCAGGGTTGGTTTGGATTGATACTTTTGAAATAGCCGCTCATCGTTTTCAAAATGAGTTTTTACTAGATGAAAAAGGTCTGCCTTCCAGTCAAGTGGATTGTCGGATTCTCGAGCATCATCAATTACCTCCATTACTAGCTCTCTGTCATTTTTGCGGTCTTCATAGGTAGGAGAGCTCTTTAAAGACTGTGCAAGGAACATCTGTGGAATGGTAGGGACATAAGAGTCATATTCCTCTGCCTCTGTTTCGTATTCAGGTGGCTGTGAAGATTCGCCATCGATTGCTGTCGAAATATTTATGAATAAGCTCGATAATTTTGTCTTCTTCTTCAATATGATGGATCTTGTGCTCCGTAAGATGGAATAGAACATCAAAGAAATCATTCTTGAACCCCTCATCATCACAACGGGCAATAGCCTCGACCAGTGAGTAGTTCGATTGCTAAAATTGTGTAACTTCGAACTTCGCAGGGCGAGCTCATGGTATTAACGACCAAATTTCCATTTCACGGACATCAGGAGGATATACTCTGGCTCTTTTGAAGGCCTTCATAGTCGGGTTACGGTAAACCAATCCCCTTGCGGCATTATAGCACATTATCCATTCGCTTTTGTGCATCGCCCTTTTAGCCGTTCCAAGTGCGATGCCCATATCATAGCCGTAAATCAGCCTCTTAAAATAGGCCTCCTTCATTGGTCCAAATATTGCGACATCTAATTGCTGGAACTTGTCAATCGAATTGGCAGGTAGATAAACGAGTTGGATCTTCAGTTCCTGGGCTCGGTTCACAAAGTCTTCAGAATGATGAGCAGAAAAACTATCCAAGAGGAGCACCCTATCCCATTTTTTATCGTATATATCTTTGGTATGCTCATGAAAATGGTTGAGCCAACCAACCAAAACATCAGTAGACACATAACCAGTAAAAGTTGCACTATGACTCCAGTCTGTGCACCCATACACTGCGAAGAAGTCATCTGATACTGAGTCCTTGGAACCCCTCTCAAAAATAACAAATGGTGGTATAGCTGTACCGTTACCAAGGATACATTCAATTGATGTTACAGGTTCACCTCCAAGGCCCACACTATTCTGGAAAGCGATTGGAGAGGTATCTAATGCCTCATAATGGTGGGTTATAAACCCTAATCGGAATCCAATTTCGTCCATGTTAGCAATATTTTCTTTAGGAATACTCATCAGCTTATCCCTGTTATGTTCGACCCATGTCTTCACATCACGAAGGCACAAACTGGCATTGTCTTCATCAATGGGATTAGACTTTCGAGAAGCCAGCCCAGACCGATAACAAAAGTTCTGAACATAAGAGCTTGAAGGTACCCATACATCTTTTGTTTCGCCTGAGGCCAAATCAAGAACCGGAACGAAGCTATTCCTGTTTCTCCTTCTTTCTTCAGGTACAATGGACGCGACAATTAATCGAAAGGGCAGACAAAGGGATCTCTTTACCGAGCACTGCCATCAGTCTCGATAAGGACTCATCCAAGGCCTTCCTATCCTGATAATTAAGATAACAGGCCTGAGTGCTGGACATGACTGCCTTTCTTGAGGTATAATACGTTTGAGTCTGCTAGATTCAATGGCCTTCCTATCTGTGCTAAAGTGTCGATTTTTCTATCGTTGCAGTGACAATCGTTTGCAGTGTTCAATAGCAGCTTCTTTTGGTTATAACTCAATATCTGCTCCTGTTCTCACACAAGACATGGAATAGGTCCAGTCAAGCTGCTAGCGTACACGAAATATTTAGTTAATAATGGGGCGTGTACAGTGCTGTTATGTTTTGCTTAACTGGAGCAAGTTCAGGGGAGTTGGATGGCCAACACAATAGGGACTCAATGACCCTGAGATAATAATACGGTGAATGTACAGTTGATACGTGATATTATAAATGTAAGACATTTAGGAAGGAGTACATGTATAAACTACATAAAAAGCTTATTCTTGCGTGATTAGACTAAAGGGCCTATTGAAGGGACTATATAAATGGTTGATACACTCACGTTATAACAGATTAAAGATACACAATGGGGAAGAAAATTGCAGTTTTGGGCTTGAATGGCTATTTGGGTAGCTCTGTTATTAATTCTTTGGTGGATGACAAGTACAAGAAGGATGTAGATCTTCCAGTGAGAGGAATTACCAGAGACGCATCAAAGTTCACTTCGAACGAAAACGTTGAATATGTTCAGGCAATTCTTGACGATAAAGAGGCACTGTTGAAAGCATTTGACGGGGTTGATACACTTGTTGTGCTTACCAATGCTGCTGTTAACGTGAATTCTCTAATTGATGCTGCCGTTGAGAGCAAGGTTAAACTTTTCATCCCGTCAGAGTTTGGCACCGATTACCGTTATAGCACCTCAAACAAGCCATTCCAGAGTAAGATTGACACTGCGGAGTACGCGCGAAGCAAGGGCCTCAAAACAGTGTCTGTATTCAATGGTATGTTTGCTGATATGATTGTGAATATTCCAGCAGCAATAGGTATTAAGCCAAGTACCAACAGCTATGAGAGGGTTGGTGATGGAGAGGCTCGATTCTCCGTATCGTTCAGCAGGGATATTGGCAATGCGGTCGCCGAGCTGGCGACTGCCGAGGACCCGCAGAAGCTCCCTGACCAAGTACGAATTCAGAGTGACGCGGTAACTTTTAATGAAATTGCAAGAGCTTATGAAAAGTTCAAGGGCGTTACGCTTGCTGTGGAAGCGAAGAGCAAGGAGGAGTTGTTTGAAGTTGCTAAACGGTTCGTGGAGACAGGCGAGGGCGGACGACAGGGCTTTGGCAGCTTTGTCAATGCCGGGATATTGGCTGCGCCAAATAGCATGGACTTTAGCGAGGAGAATGATAATAATATTGTGAACCCCGGAAAGTTTAAGTGGATTTCGTTCCTCGCCGAGGCGGAGAAGAAATGGTCTGCCTAGTTTAATATCCCATAGATAACAAACAATACCATTACGCTTCGACTACTACACTTGGATGTGTCAAGAAAGATAATGTATATATTGTTACATTGGTCCATTTAGTGGATGAATGGGACGTAGATCTTTCGGTTCTTTGGGTAGTCTGGGAAATCCTTGAGATATCGCTTGTGCTTCTTGACCGCCCACACGTACATCTGGGCCGTAGCGACGACCAAGAAGAACCAAGAACTCCAGTTTTGAGAAATGAGCGCCACGGCGGTCCAGGCGAGCGACTCAAAAAAGTAGTTTGGCACAGAGACCCAATTGAACCCATAGCCGTAAGGAATCTTTCGCTCTGTAGAGTTGCCAGTTCGCAATGAGGACAAGTTGAGGTGGACCCAAAAGTTGGACAACTCCGCGAAGAGCCACAAGAAGGAAAGGCCATACAGCATCTCCTCCGAGAGCCGGACGCACTGCCGAGAAAAGAGGAACTGGACGACTGGGTTCTGGTTTGGCGAGAAGTAGTTCACCGGAGCATAGTTGAAGTAGGCCAGGAAGAAGCCCGAAAGAATCCAGTAGTGGCCCGAGTTCTTGAACAGATTGAACAATGGCATAGTCGCCAGCGAGAACTTGTGCACAAACACCGTCTCGTATTCTCGCTTCAGGAAGTGCAGCAAAACAAATACAAAGACCAGCTGTTGGTCGAGGGAGTGCTCAAATTCCACCCCGTAAATGGGTCGTTGCAGGAAATAAAAGATGGGGTGGATGAACAGAGGTCCAAAGTACTCAATGATGAACACGGTTCGCCAGCTGATCTGGGGGCCGAGGTCCTTAACCAACACCGTGTCTCCGTCCTGGAGGGCATAAGCCTCAATTTTTTTATCAGCCGAGAGGACAATGTCCTTCTTCTTCTTGTCAGTCGGCTTGGCCTCAGAATTGGGTACCGTCAGTCTCAATCGGTGCACGGACTTGCCGGTATCGTCGGCGATGAGGGCGACCAGAGTGTCCACGGACTCGGTCCCTTCAATGTCGACCTCCTTCGCCAACTTGGCGATCTTGCCCCCTTTTGCTTTGAGCTTAAGAAGAACCATTCTCAATTGGATAGTAAGTGGTATGAGAGGTGTTTTTCCAAATCCGAAGAACCTTCCCTCGTAGCCCGAACCGAGATGTCGACGCGATTGGATTTCGGAGCAGTAGAGACTGGGGGGGTGTTCAACGGAGTTCCGTGTGGCCTGTTGGGAGTTTGCAGACCATCACCAAAAACTGAAAAATGAAAAAAAGACAACCTCTACTGATAGACGACACGCATTCCAAGCAATCATGAAGCTTGTTCGGTAAGTGGGTGGCTGTGGGGGTGAAATTCGCCGGTTTATGAGACATGAGGACTAGTGCTAATGTGATGTAGATTCTTAATGAAACTGACCTCCGAGTCGGTTCAGATCGAGCTGAAAAACGGTAAGTACCGCGTTACGATACGGAGCATACGCTAACGGGGATAGGAACGGTCGTGTCAGGGACTATTGTATCGGTGTCGCCGAATATGAACACGACGATGCGCAATGTCAAGATGGTCATCAAGGATCGGGAGCCTATCACCATGGAGTATATTAACATTAGGGGTAACAATATCCGGTTCTATATTCTACCCGACTCGCTACCGCTCGACACACTGCTAATTGACGATACCCCGAAACCCAAGGCGAAGAAGGATCCCCGGGCCGGCCGTGGCGGCGCTCGGGGCGGTCGAGGAGGCGCGCGACCTAGAGGCGCCGGTAATAGACCTCGCCGGGGACTGTAAATTGTATTTTCATGTAATTTATTTATTTATGTTAACCTTCCGTTTAAACAGAGTCCAATTGTATAAGTCTTTAGTCAGAAAGTGCTACCCATTGGCCGCGCCGCACTGAATGCGGCGGGCACCCCGACTAGCGCTAGCTCAAGCGGGCCCAATGCAAGCGAACGTGAATTAACGTTAATTCAACAAACTCTCTGCTCCAGGGGTCTGGCAATTGCCCCCGTAGTGCATTCGATCTCTCGATCAATGGGGGTTCTAGGGGCGGAGCCCCTGCCTACAGGGGGTCTGGGGGACTGGTCCCCCAGGTCAATTGCTCGCGTAGTGTTTTCGAGGGCCAGCCCTCGAGCTCCCGTAGTTGGGGGCAAGCCCCCAAACCCCCTTAGTACGGGGTTCTAGGGAGTCTGGGGTCAATTGCTCCCGTAGTGTATTCGAGTGCCAGCCCTCGAGCTCCCGTAGAGCCCCCAGACTCCTGGGAGGTGAGTATGCGCCCGCATTTGGCAGGATAGGGTGTACTGTTGTGCATGCGTACATCCAAGCACGCCGCTCCCGCCATGACGTAAGGTGAAATTTCAGAGCGTAATCGGCCGGCCAATGACTCTTAAGCGAACCAAGGCCTCCATTTAACACCTCATCCTACCGTCAATTGCCAAATTACCAAAGGAAAAGTCAAAGATGGTTCAGAAAGTTCTCCTGCTCGGATCCGGCTTTGTTGCTAAGCCTACTGTTGATGTGCTCACTGCCGACAAGGACATTGAGCTCACCGTTGCGTGCCGAACCTTGGCCAAGGCCCAGGAGCTCGCTGGCGGCCGAGCCAAGGCTGCCTCTGTGGACGTGACCGACGAGGCGTCGCTGGACGCGGCCGTTGCCCAGAACGACCTGGTCATCTCGCTCATTCCTTACATTTACCACGCTACCGTGATCAAGTCGGCGATTCGAAACAAGAAGCACGTTGTCACTACTTCCTACACCAACCCGCAGATGCTCGAGCTTGAGCAGCAGGTCAAGGATGCCGGCATCGTTGTGTTCAACGAGATTGGTCTCGACCCGGGCATTGACCACCTTTACGCCGTCAAGACCATTGACGAGGTTCACAAGCAGGGCGGTAAGATCGTCTCTTTCCTCTCTTACTGCGGTGGTCTCCCAGCCGCTGAGGACTCTGACAACCCATTGGGTTACAAGTTCTCGTGGTCTTCCCGAGGTGTCCTTTTGGCGCTCCGAAACGCCGCCAAGTTCTACCAGGGTGGTAAGATCATGGATGTTACTGGCGAGGATCTGATGCAGTGGGCCAAGCCATACTACATCTTCCCCGGTTACGCCTTTGTCGCTTATCCAAACCGAGACTCTACTCCATACCGGGAGCGATACGACATCCCAGAGGCCCAGGACCTTATCCGAGGTACTCTGCGATTCCAGGGCTTCCCAGAGTTCATCAAGACCTTTGTCGATGTTGGCTTCTTGTCTGACGAGCCAGTTGACTACCTCAAGGAGCCAATTGCCTGGAAGGAGGCCCTTGCTAAGCTGGTTGGCTCCGCTTCCACCGACAAGCAGGCCCTGATCGACGCCATCTCCGCCAAGACCAAGTTCAAGAGCGAGGAGGACAAGCAGCGAATCATGGCTGGCTTTGCCTGGCTCGACCTCTTCTCCGACAAGAAGATCACCCCACGAGGCAACCCACTCGACACCTTGTGTGCTACTTTGGAGGAGAAGATGCAGTTCGCCGAGGGCGAGAAGGATCTGGTCATGCTCCAGCACAAGTTTGGCATTGAGTGGGCTGACGGCTCCAAGGAGGTCCGAACCTCGACTCTTGTTGAGAACGGTGATCCAAAGGGCTACTCTGCCATGGCCAAGCTCGTGGGCCTCCCATGTGCTGTTGCTGTCAAGCAGGTTCTTAACGGCACCATCAAGAGACCTGGTGTCCATGCTCCAGTCACCCCAGAGTTTGCTTACCCATTGATCAAGCAGCTCAAGGAGGAGTACGACATTGAGATGAAGGAGAAGGTTGTTGGTTAAATGTTATATTCAATCCCGTATTCTAAAATGGTATACAAAATGTTCATTGCGAACGCACAATTTGTACAAAATGCTCATTGCGCTCAATTTTATCATATCGTCGTCTACCCTCATACCAAACTCACGACGGTTAGTTCAGTAGGGCAATAAATAATTAATCATCTTCAAGCTCACTAAGCAAAGGACTCTCACGAGGCTCTAACAGCTCCATGTCCTCCAATTGCACTCTTGAAGGCAACCGCGGTAAACTAGTCTCACACACCCGCCCCTGGGTCAGCAACGAGTCGACAAACTCGTCCATATAGGTCAGAGTTACCCCCGCAGGGCTCCTCAACCGCAGCTTGCGGTAATCGCTAAGAAGCGGCTCCAAAAGCGTATACACTTCCACCGGCTTGAAGAAGAGACGGATATAAAACGCCGCCATAGCCCTCAGATACTTGAACTCTGTCTGGTTTAGATACTCGAGAATGATCTCGCGCTCCGGCTGGAGCTGGATAAGCTTGAACACGAGACACAAAAACGGCGTCACTTTGATGTTCGAGCTGTAGTGCCCGCCCACATAGCTCACCTCGACCGCCCGGTCGCACAGAGTCGCTGCATCGAGCCCAAAGCACTGCTCCTTCCAGTACCGCGACTCGAATATGCGCTCTCGAACGATCTTTTCAATGAGCAGCGCCGGGTTGATCTGGTGCACCGAAGATGCCCCCTCGATAATACCCCGGTCGACTACAAAGTCTGTCATATTCTATTATTGCGCACTAAGGTCCGTATATAATTAGCAAGCCTTGCGGATCGGAGATGGCATCACCATACGTACCCCGATCCCCTTAAATCCCACACATCATTTAATCCCCCTTCCTGTCAAAAGACACCCACAAATGGAGAAAAAGCAAGGGATCTGGACGCGAATCCGGCACCAGTACGGTACTGCGTCGGCGGCTCTGTCGCAGCTGAATATCTCGTCTCACGAGCACGACGGGGACAGCGAGAATGATACCGTGATCCATAACGCACTGGCCCGGTTCTACGTTAACCGGGACGGCGGGACTCCAGAGTGGCTTGGGGAGCCGCCCAGCCAGAATTTCAGGACCCCGTACAATAGGAATTCTAACATGAGCACTGCGTCCGTTCCGAATATGCGGACCGGGAGCACTAAGGGGTCTTCAGCGTTGCAGGACATTTATGCCAGACGGCAGCAGCATCAGCCCCAGCCTCCCGTGCAGTCACACCCAGCGCCATTGCAGACTTATAGGCCTGTGCCGGACCGTCAGGCTCCCGGGGCGCTGCCGAGATCAAACTCGTTCCAGCCGGACATGGCCCAGAAGGACAATCGGTTCAAGAGTAGACTAAAAGCCAGTCGCGCCAACTGGTAGCACATGTATGCATGACCCTTTATTTATCTCTAATATTTTTAATAGTAATGTACTAAACTCTGATGATATGCTTTACACGCGACCAATATACAATTAGAAGGCGTTCTCGAGGATGTCAAAGCCCTCCTCAATGTCCTGGAGAGGAATGTTGAGCGCGGGGATGAATCGCAGGGTGTTGACGCCGCAGGTGATGACCACGAGACCGTTTTCAAGACTCTTCTTGACAATTGGCGACGGGTCAGAGGTCAGCTGGAGACCCAGCAGTAGACCCTTGCCTCGGATCTCAGTGGCAGCGCCAGCATGCTTCTCCTTGATTCGGTTGAGTCGGCTGACAAACAGCTCGTGTCGCTCCGCGACACCCTGGAGCAGCGCCGGCGACGAGAGCTGGTTGAGCACATAGTCGCCGACTCGGCATGCTAATGGGTTACCACCGTAGGTAGTGCCGTGGTCGCCCACGTTGAGCGCATCGTTGACCTTGCTGGTGATCATAGTAGCGCCAATGGGGAACCCGTTTCCGAGCGCCTTGGCCATGGTGACAATATCTGGGTGAGCCTCCTGGGGCAGCCACTGATGGGCCCACAGCTTGCCGGTTCGCCCGAGACCGCACTGGATCTCGTCGTAGATGAGCACAGCTCCCACCTCCTCGCATCGCTTCTTGAGAGCAACGAGGAAGTCAATGTTGGACTCATTCACGCCGCCCTCGCCCTGGATCGGCTCGATAATAACACCACAGGTCTTATCAGTGACCAGAGAGTCTATGCTAGCAATATCGTTGATCTGCCCGACCGTGACCCCTGGAACCAATGGTGCGAACGGCTTCTGGTACTTGGGGTTGGCGGTGACACTGAGGGCGCCCATGGTCCGCCCATGGAACCCGCTGGTGAACGAGACGAGTCCGATTTTGTCCTCGCTCTGCAGCCGACCGATCTTTCGCGCAAACTTGAGCGCCGCCTCGTTGGCCTCGGTACCACTGTTGCACATGAACACCTTGGACGCATCCTTCATACCGCCCTGGGCCTTGGTGGTCTCGACCAGGTTCTGGGAGAGCTTGAGAGTCCACTCGTTGTAGAACAGGTTGGACGCATGGACAAGCTGCTTGCTCTGGTCAGCGAGAATCTCAGCAACCCCCGCATCGCAATGGCCCAAACCATTCACAGCAATGCCCGCCGAAAAGTCAATGTACTCCTTGCCGGTACTGTCCCACAGCCGAGACCCCTGGCCCTTGGTGAACACAATTGAAGGTCGGGCGTAGGTAGTCGCCGCATACTCCTGGTTCGCAACTGACGAATACTACAAGCACGTTAGCTGTCGCTGTCCCTCAGATCAAGCCAATAATACCCACCAATCGCTTAGAGACGGTGCTAATCCTCTGTCGAATCATTTCTACCGATAACAACTGGAAAACGGGGTATATTTGTATTAAATAATCAGCTGGGTCTATTGACTCACTATATATACGACTCTGCCCAGAATAACGAAATCAGTCAGAACCCACAAGTTAGTACTGCTCAAGGGACCAAAACTTTTCAGGGCCCCGTCAGCCGTTCATTTAGTCATTCTCGGGTTGGCTAGAAAACTTGACTGTACGGCTTAACCACGTAACTGGGCCCGGCGGATCTCCGACTCGACCGGGGCTCACCAACGCTCAATTTTTCAAGATCAAACGACCACTGTATAGCCCAATATGAAGCCGTCGCTGCAGGTACTCGCGCGTTCGAAGGTGAGGCCATTGGCCTCGGAGGTCCTGAGGTCGGTGGAGATCGTCAAGGAGCGGATCGCATCGGTGGAGCCCAAGGAGGTGCCATCCGACATTGTGAACCCGTTCTTCGCGTCCCTGCCCATTAACCTGCAAAACTTCTTTCGAAAATACCCGCCTCCTCCATACAGATCCTATGCGGACAAGCCGACGCTGACAAACGCTGAGGATGCTAACCCGTTCCTGGCGAACCGGCACCCGGTCACGAAGCGGTGGAGTGCGCCCAAGTACTCGCTGCGACGACAGTCCGACCTGTACAAGGCTGCATACCGATATGGCATCACGCACCTGCTGCCCAAGCTGGGGAATGACAAGCGGTTCTACGAGGACAAGCACGAGAACAAGACCCCGGTGCGAGGTTCGCAGCAATTCAAGCTCACCAAGGGCGAGCGAACCAAGGAGGCCCGAAAGGCCGAGGTCGACGACGCCATTGCCCGTGCCGACGAGATTATCATGGCTTCCCGGGGCGCTGCATACCGACGACGGTTGGAGAAGAAGAAGAAGAGCCAGTCCCAGCCTTGGTTCTAACCTTTATATATTTTGTACGACTGTAAATATTGTTTCCCACTGACCATAATTCGTACAGCTTCTTACCTGCTACGGCAAAGGTCGTAGGATAGAGCGTCCCCTTGGTAGTCGAGCATCAATTTGAGGCTCGGCGTATCTGGACTATTTTAACAGTACGACCTCGCCCTAGCAGGGGGTGGGGTCGAACCCCATGGCTAAAAGTATACCGTTAATAATATATGCAAATTATATTAGTATTACAAAGGACCGCTTTGGACTTTGAAAGAGAGGGAACCCACTTCTGGTAGGAGGTCGGCGCTGAGGTCCGACATGACGAACCCAAGCATGGCGACTAGATAATTGAGGATAAGGATCGAGCCCTTAAAGTAGTTACTCTTGCCCTCGGCGTAAATGTAGCTAAACAAAAACACGCAAAGGATAACCATGAACAAATCCCATCGGGGGAACACAAGAGTGAACATAAAGTCGTGGATAGGGCCGCTAATGGTAGGCGAGGTCCAGATCGAGTACAGAACAAGACCGGGGATCTGGAGCAAGCACACCTGCAACGCATACGCCGAACCAATCTCCATACTCAGCGCAATGTTGCCATTAACGGCAAAAGAAATGGCGTTGAGGAACTCAGTGGTGTTTGGAACGAGTGCAAATACCGTGATACCAAGCAACTTGGGGCTAATGCTAAAGTTCTGCAGCACCACGTCGACCGTGTCGACGAGGATCTCAGCAATGATCGCGTAGAGCCAAGTGGCGCCGAGCAGAATGATAGTCGACTTTCGTCGACTCCAGTTGGGGGCGTCGTGGCCACCGCCCGATTCCTCTTCGTGCTTAACAACCGCGGCACCCTCCTGGATCGTGACATGTTTGTTGGCATGGCCTTCCGGAACCGGAGTCACCAAGATTGGAGCTTGAGCCGGCGCCTGAATGGGCGCCAGGACAGGAGTCTGAGCAGAAGAGGAATTGGCAGTCGAATGAGGGTGAGCATGACGGTGGCCAGTAGGAGCGCCCGACACCACTGCAGCAGCCGGGGCCGGAACGAGTTCAGACGCGGTTGGAGTGGTCCAGATCATGGCAGCATGGGTCCTCAGAGTGAACCACAGACCGACAATGTACGAGACAAACAGAAGAATGGCACACATGTAGGAGAATGGCTGGATGATCTTGGTATAAAGGGTATCAGCCTCAAGTGGTACCTGGAACATCTGGCATCGACGGCACGAGTCGGACTCCTCCTGACAGGGGCGGCATCGCATCTCATATGTGCCGTAAATCTGATAAAAGATGGTTGGGGCGAACGCACCAATGACGGCGAAGATAAGCATAGTAGACGAGACACCTGCAGACCGAGGGTTATATCGCTGCGTCTTACGCTTGATGGCACCGGCACACATGGAGAGGCCCGGCATGAGGAGCACACCGGCCAGAATACTACCGACAATGGCACCCTCTACCAGGTCTCCCTTACCCTGGCTCAACGCCACCGCGTAGAGGAATACCTCGACAATGGTGGAGAAGAAGGCATTGATAGCGGCGCCCATACCCATGGAGGACTGGGCCGAGATGGAGGCCACGGCCTGGCCAATGAAGTACGCCAGTGGGATGACCGAGAGCAAACTGAGGGTGAACGCAGTAGCTGGAGAAGTGATCACGCCGCCAATGTGGAACGTCTCATAGAGCACAAAGTAGTCAAAGATGACAAACACCACCGCGAACATGAGGTTAATGAAGAAGATGTTGGTTCCGTCAACCGTGTACTTGTAGTAGTTCCATCCCAGTGCTCGATAGGTGCACAACAATACCGAAGAAGACTCTGGAGCTGGAAGCATGGCATACGACTTGGCTGGCTTGAACTTAAGGGCCAATGGGTGGCGTCGCAACTGATCAGCGAGGATCGAGGTGACCTTTGCCATGGGGATGGAGAAGACACCGAGCCAGCAGACGAGCGAGATGACGTACATGAGGGGCGCGATAGCCAGGTAGTACCACACGAAGAACATGATTCGGCCCACCGTCCACTTGCCTCGGCCAAACAACCGTCGCTTCTTTCGAAAGTCGTTCGATGGGGTCTCCTCCAACAATGGGTGATCCTCCTGCGAAGAAGAGGCCGCCGTACCGACCGTCTCATCGTTATTGTCATTGGTGTTACTGGCATCGTCGTGTGAGTTGGAAGACGGCTTTCGAGAGGGTTCGAAGAAGAGCCGCCCATACTCCACGTCTCCCGCCTGCCATCGCTCATACTCCGCGAGACTGCGTCCTTCGCCGAGATCCTCGTGGAGGTAGTCCTCGTCCTGGACGAGCTCAATGAACTTGCCAAATGGGAACCACAAATAGGTACCCAGGGAGAAGAGCTTGCGGCCGTATACACGCGCCGAGGGGCTCCAGAAGAGCAGCATACAGCTTGCCGAAGCCACAGTGCACACCACGAGCAGCAAAGTGCCAAACACAATGGTCCACAGCACGTTACCCAACATGACCGTCCACGTAACTGCCTTTCCCGGGGTCGAGTGGATATCTCCCTCGGCAATTCGTTGAACAGACCGAATCTTCTTGTACACCGCGGGCTTCCATACTTTGATACCAAACGGATGGGTGGTGTTAATTGCGTCCTGGCGTTCTCGCAAGGTGAAAGTTTCCACGCTTGTCGCAGATTGCGCGTCGCTATTGTCTTCCAATTCCTCCTCCTGTTGGCCGCCCTGCTGCTGGCTGGGATTTGGCTCTGGGGCTGGAGGCTCGTCCTCTATAGCACGCTCTTCTCCAGCATCTTCTCCGTCTTCTTCGTGGTTCTCGA
The DNA here is from genome assembly GCA_030558815.1 of Blastobotrys malaysiensis. Classification (NCBI taxonomy): domain Eukaryota; kingdom Fungi; phylum Ascomycota; class Dipodascomycetes; order Dipodascales; family Trichomonascaceae; genus Blastobotrys; species Blastobotrys malaysiensis. Next base: position 28,697 of record JAKTQL010002498.1, read on the forward strand.
GCTCAAGGGCCGCGTCGAGAGTGTCTCCACCGGCATTGTCGTCCTCAATTAGCTCATTGATGAGCTCGCTGCGGCGATGACGCAGCTGGTGCGGCTCTACGCCCACGGGGGATGCCGCCGGAGACCCCTTGGCCTTGGCTCTACGCCGCTTGCCCTCCTTGAGGCCGTCCGAGTACCCTTCAAAGTACTCCCGCTCAAGATCGGCCTCAATCTCCTCCTCATTGTCGTCCGTGGAGAACTGGAAACGCCCCGTACGTTCACTGGGGCGCCACCGCAGCGGCGGACGGTTCCCCGGGGAGGAGGAGGTGCTGGTGGCCGCCAGATTGGTGCTGGATGGTAGGCGAATATTAGCCGGTCCCCGCTTCTTCTGCGACGACGGGCGGTGTTCAGACATGGTTTTTTCTCCGCAACAAAAGGTTCTGTGTTTTCTAGCCTGGTTCGTGTCGTATCACCAAGCCTCTGCCTCAGAATACCCTTATATTGGTCGTTTTAGGGTTTTTTGTGCTGGGGTGTGGGAGTACGCATGTCTTGTGTTGGAGATAGGGAGAACCCTGGCTCCGATCCAACCGCATCCCGACCATTACAAACCGCCGCTCCAGACTGCAAGCCGGGGCCGATTTTAGCGTGGTTTATTAGAGCTCGAGGACAAGTTCCAATTGCCGCCACGGGGCCCTTACTGTGCGGAGACTCGGATCTCGATCTGGTACGCGTATGCTTAAATGTCGGTTATTTAAAGATAATGATTTCCCCGTTATTTAAGCACAGTTTGGGGGGGGGGGGGGGGAAAAAAAAAAAA
>JAKTQL010002498.1:29512-61353 GCA_030558815.1 Blastobotrys malaysiensis
GGGGGGGGGGGGGGGGGGGGAAACAAAAATAAGGAGGCCGGTCAAATATCGACCATTTGAGCGGACAATCGTCACTTGATGCAGGATGGCACTTGGAGGCGCACCGAGGTCTCTAGGAAAAGCCCACCATTATATATACTTTGGTTTTGAGGCAGATATCATGTAGTGAAAATAATTCACTGGACTGCAGTACTGAGGCTGGGCTCCCCGACCCCCCTCCGTGGTTCTGCCGCGCGGAGACCGGAGTATCCATTGGTCGTCCGGATCCAAAGGACGGTGCGCCAAGCGTGCTGTAAAATACCCGGGTGCCTATGGGCAAGTGCTGGGTACGCGCATAATGTAACGTCTGTAATCAAACTCAACCGAGATACAGTTCAATCTGCGAGGAGTTTAAAGCGATGTAGCGCACCGACCGGTGCGGCTGGTGAAACGGCCAACTCCTACCTAATGCGCGCGCAGGCACTATACGCGTACGGTAGATACCGAGTCTCGGACAAATTGGGCATATTCTGGCCAATAAATCCTATAGCTGACTCGAGCAGTGTAGTACAGACGTTCCAAGACTCTCGCCGCAAAGCCAAGAGGTTGGACAAAAAAGCCCGAGCGCGCAAAATTAAGGTACTCAAGCCGGAAGAGAGTACATGATGGGCGACAGGGGTGCATAAATATAGTATCATCAGCAGCGCGCCTTCGTACCGCCCCATTGGCCGCAGGTTGAAGACGGTCGAGGAGAGTTGCTCTAGCAGAGCAATGGCGGAGCGAGCGGTTTCTGCAAGGTACCGTAGAACGGATCTGGGCTGTCCCACCCCATAGTTTTAGATCTGTTTTAGCCTAAACGGAACTGTGCGTGGAAGAGGAAGGTGGTGCCTGCGGTTTGGGAAAGGATGATCCACATTTTTGCAATATTTATATACACTTGGCCAGTGCATTCTCACTTCTTTGGATTTATTATAGAAGTTTGTACATTTCAAAAAATAATATGATTGTTCGATGGATGTTGAGGTGTTTCGTGGTGCTCGTCGTCGCTGCTTTGGGGGTCGAGGGTAAGTTGGCCCGTGCTGAGGCCAGGGGGAGGTGTTTTACTAACGTGTTATTTTAGGTGCTATTGATCGGATCACAAAGTCGTCAGCAAAGAGTGACGTTGCTACTACGAGCTATCCGGACACTCCCACGGCGGTAGTGTACACGACGACCCTGGCCGCTGGAGGGGTCCAGGTGGTTAGCACCGACTACAAGCAGGTGTTCAAGACGCCCTATTCGAGTCTATACACGCCGTCCACCGGCACAATTGGTCTCGGCACGATCAAGGGCACGGTGGGGACCCCAAAACCGGAGCGTATTCTGACCGTTACTGAGTAAATATCGACGTTTCCATGAGTAATTTTTAATGATAATGACACAAATTTATTGAAATTTTGCCGTCAAGGTTTGAATCAGGTCTCTCGCTCTAAATGGTACAGGTAAGACGCGTTCCTGTGGTTCTTGAACGCGGTCTATTCATAACACTACTTGTCGCAAGAGGCTCCATGGCAACCATCTCAACTTGTGGCCCTAGGCATGGTCAAAGATTCCTGTCAGGTATCTCAAAAGTATACATGTAGTTGATAATCCACTAGATGAATCGTGCGCTTTACAAAACCTACTCGAATTCTATAAGCTCATCGCGTAGGCCATGTATTTGGGGCAAGGTTGCCTGGGCATTAATGGATCCATGCAGACCTAATTGCGATTTAATGCGGCTAGTTAATGATAGGTCGTTAATATCACAAACAGGTTCATTACACCGGTACTGTAATTGCAATTAACAAGTATATATATCCTCTTGTATTCCCGGTCAGTTTCCCACAATTCAGACCTGCTATCTCATCAACCTTGTTGCATTACATTAAGCTAGTGACCCTACTCCCCTCACCTAGTCACTTATTGCATTCAACATTCAACAGTGGAGGGAGATGGTATCAGAGTTCCCGTCGTCTCCCCTATGTGGCCCTATTGAAGGGATGAAGCCCAATATTAGCATTACCGATACCTCCATTGATAGCACCCTTTGCATCACCCCCAAACGTACCTTGTTCAATGGCATTGCTATTAAAATAGAGGAACAGACGGCCAACGTCTCCTCCACCCCTCCGACCTCCCCTCCTCTAATAATCGTATCGGACCCCGCATTGAAGGAGCACATCGACTCCGATCTAGAAGAGGAGCTGGCCCGCGCTACCGGGTTCAATGGCCACTTGCCGTTCCTAAGCTCCAGTGATACAGTGGACCCCGAGGTGTCGACTCCATGTCACCATTACCGGCATCCTGCGATCTCGCATAGAAGCAGCAGTAGCCCATCCAGGAAATACAAGGTGTCCAAACCACCACATTGCCGCACCGGCAGGATTTCGCTTATGCCTCCATGGGTCTCGGCGCCTCCGGCAAAGGGTAACCGGTGGTGTGAGCGCGACGACTACATCATTTCTGTACTTAAAGAAGCATACGACTACCCATGGAGACGCATCGCTGACTTCATTGACAACCGGCATTCATGGCAGGCGGTCCAGATGCGCTACTTGCGGAATCTCAAGAACCGAAACCAACTGTTGACCGTTGAGGAAAGCGATCGGTTCATGGCATGTCTCCAGCGGGACTGGGAGACGCGGTTCCACCGAATTGCTAGTGAAATGGGCAACGGGTTTTCAGTTAAACGCTGCATCAAACATGCATTTACGGTTATTGGAATGCCAGAGCTTGCTGGACCGGCGTTTACATCATATGATGTCGATAGGGGGCGCTACAACGCACAGGGCCTTACCCCGCCAACCAGCGAGGATCGATTTCCTGTCCTTGACGATAATTCAGCCATCCCCGACAGCACTATCAAGATTATGGAGGGCTTCAATTCGACCGATGTTCAAACTCTGACTGAAATGTACCTACTTCCTAAACAGTTGGCGGAATAGAGTCGGTTTTGGGTATTCCCCCTAGCTATATCATCTTCATAGCTATTATTTCCAATTGCATCCTTAGATATCACTTGTACCCACCTTCCTCCTCCTGTTTATCAAACACACTCTGTACACATATTCGGGTCGGATTATTCGGAATGACAGATTAATCCGGTTTGATATCTGCCCCACGGCACTCGGCTTGATTGATCAAAAGAGGGGAGAAAGTGCAAGTCCTGGGGGAATATGGTTTGCAGACATCATGTGAACCGACAGTAGACAGGCATAGTACTACTGTCACGCTATATTCATGGATCGTCATCTCCACTAACGTTCGGCTATCGTGTACATCATCCTTTTGGACGATAGTCGAACAATAGTATCTGTGCTGTATAGACTGCAGATGACCGACTTTCGTAATGCCGTTCATGTTCCTGTCTGCATGCAGTGTCAATCACCATCGGTATTATTATCCCCGAGTCTAAATTACATTTTGGCGACCGGTTGAATACAAGTTCGGGTAAATGTTCTACCTGCAATATAAAAGCTCCTCAGGAGCTCAATTGGCAAAGAGCCTATATCTACAAGTGCGTGATAAATGCATGTCCTGCTACTAACTATTATTCTTTCGGCGTTCGGAGCCTCCCTCCGCGGAGCGAACGCCGAAGAAGATGCCGATATTGCAATCAGCCCGGGATACTTTCCGTCTCCAATTGGCGGAAGGACCATTGATGATCACTGGACTGCTGCGTACGACAAGGCATATGATTTCGTGTCACAATTATCCCTCGCCGAAAAGGTCAACCTTACTAGCGGACAAGGCTGGGGGGGTGGTCAATGCGTCGGTAACACTAACGACTTGCCCGATAAGGGCTTCTGGGGCCTTTGTATGGAAGATGGTCCAGCTGGAGTTCGTCCAGCTGATTTTGTTACTGGTTTCCCGGCGGGGATCACAACCAGTGCGACTTTCAACAAGCGCCTCATGTACCAGCGCGGTAAAGCCATCGGACAAGAGTTCAGGAGCAAGGGAGTAGACGCTTGGCTCGGACCGGTTGTTGGACCATTGGGTTCGAGAGCCCTTAGCGGCCGAAACTGGGAAGGATCCGCTGCCGACCCCTATCTTGCTGGCGTTTCAGCATACCATATTGTCCGTGGAAGCCAGGAAGAGGGCGTTATTGCGACAATTAAACACTTTGTCGGAAATGAGCAAGAGTCAAATCGAACGGAGATAAGCAGCAATATTGACGATAGATCCCTCCACGAGCTCTATGTTTGGCCGTTCGCTGATGCTGTCAAGGCCGGTGTTGGATCCGTCATGTGTTCTTACAACCTGCTCAACAACACATATGCTTGCGAAAACTCCTATGCCATAAACCAGATATTGAAGGATGAGCTTGGATTCCAGGGCTTTGTAATGAGTGATTGGTTTGCAACCCATAGTGGAGTTAAGGCTGTGGTCAGCGGAGAAGACATGGACATGCCAGGAACAATCTCGGGCAGCTCGTCCTATTTCAATGCTAACCTTACCATTGGTGTTCTCAACGGCTCAATCCCCATTGACCGTATCGACGATATGGCCACCCGTATTATGGCAGCTTTTTATTTGTGCAAGGTCGATGAGGCCAGGGAGAGAACCGGTCCCCCTAACTTCTCGGCCCAGACAAAAGCCGATACAGATTATCTCTACTCTGCACAACATGCAGGACCAATTGTGACGGTCAACCAACATGTCGATGTTCGTACTGACCTTTCATACCAAGTTGCCTACGATACGGCGGTTGAAGGAGCAATCCTGCTCAAGAATGAAAATTCTACTCTTCCTCTGGTCTCGGGCTCCAAACAGACTCCAAGGCGAATTAGCGTTCTCGGGCGTGCAGCAGCCCCTAGCCCCGATGGACCTTATTGTGAAGGCGGAGCAGGAACCTGCGTAAATGGTGTAGACGGTGCATTTGGCATTGGATCAGGATCCGGTGGTGTTCTCATGCCCTATTTCGTGTCTCCACTAGAAGCAATCAACGCCCGTGCAATCAAGGAAAAGTCCATGGTCAACTATAATCTGGAACTATCTTCTAACAACACAGCCTTCTCTGATGCCGCAACTTTCTCTGACGTTAACATTATATTTGCGCTCTCTGATGGTGGTGAGGGGAGCGACCGATCCAACTATACGCTGGAATATAATGCCGATGAAATTATCCTGAGCGCAGCATCTGTCAATGCCAATAATGTGATCGTGGTATCTACGGTAGGACCGGTAGACATGGAGAAGTGGATTGACCATGAGAATATTACTGCAGTACTACTCACTACTCCTGGTGGTCAAGATGCAGGAACTGCCATTACTGACTTGCTGTTTGGTGACCAGAATCCATCTGGAAGGCTTCCCTTTACCATTGCTAAGGATATCAACGATTATGACCCAATCAACACACTGGTGATGATATCGCAAACGGCCATCCACAAGACGACTTTGCGCGAGGGCTGTACATTGACTACAGGTATTTCGATAAGAACGATATCACACCCCGTTTCGAATTCGGGTATGGTCTTTCATACTCCGAGTTCGAGCTCTCGCAGATGCAAATTCGAACCCTGAGTGTTCCGTCAGAGAATCTACCGGTGCCAGAATCATTAAGAGCCGCACACTATTACAACTCCAACATTCCTACTCCCGAAGAAATGCTCTTCCCTTCTGATATTGAAAGGATCCCAGAGCATGTCTACCCTTATATCAATTCCACCGACTGGATTGTCGATGGCGAGGACTTCCCATATCCAAATGGCTACAACACTGTCCAGAAGAATACCTCATCTCTCGCCGGCGGAGCATCGGGTGGTAATCCAGCTCTATGGGATGTAGTATACCAGGTCCGAGTCACTGTGAAGAACACTGGCTCGTATTATGGTGGGTTTGTTCCTCAACTCTATGTTGGATACCCAGAAAGCGAAAAGTTCCCTTCAGCCCCACGTCAATTGCGAGGGTTCGATAAGGTATTTTTGCAGCCTGGCCAAGCCGAAGATGTTACATTTGATATTAAACATCGAGATTTGACAGTCTGGGATGTTGAAACCGCCTCGTGGGTGGTCCAGCGCGGCGAATATAAGGTCTACGTTGGATCCAGCAGTCGTAACCTTCAACTCAACGATAGCATCGTTATCAACTAACTTTATTCTTTTCTATATCTCCATATTTTTTGTACCAAATCACTCTATATCATACGGCCACTCTATAGTAGTCATTAATGAGACCGTAATGTATTCATACCAAGCTTAAGGCGGTTAAGCTTTAAAACGAAGTATGCAATGCATCGATAGATAATAACCGCAGCCGCTAGAGCCCCAAAGTATTTCGGAACGCTCGCGGTCAAACCATAACTTTCCAATATTTTTTCTCCTGTGCCAAATTGGCACGTACCGTCAGCCTGGATTGGTTGATCCCCGCAATCAAAGGTTGTATTTTCAAATGCAATATTGATCAATGGAATGACACAATATTTTAGAGGGCTGATCCAGTTGACACCTTTCAAGAATGCTGGCATCTGTAGCGACATGATGCCTGCCATTAAACATCCAATCGACAACACCACCGAAACGACATTCACAGCGAATCCCTCGTGAAGGAATAGGGTATTGAATATGATTCCAATTGATTCGCCGCAATTGACAGTAGCAAATGCTGCATACGCAGTTCCGAAAAACATTGCTGGAGTTCGTCGAACACCAGTGATAATGGTTATGAACAATGAGAAAATGAGCGAGGTCACAATTTCAAAAGGTACTTCGAGAGTGGTGTATACGGTAAAAAATGCAAGAACACCATAGACATTGTCGTCATATTCTCGGTAAAATACCGACCGATTGCTGGGATACACCGCCATATTTACCAGCATACCGACAAAGTAAAGCGCAGTCGTTTGCTGAACAAGACCAAGTCGGTTAGACACACCGATTGTCGCATCATTTTTCAAAGGAGCAAAGTAAAGGCAGAAAATGATACCAATGCCAACTACTTGCATGATTCGAGAAACAATCATATGAGGACTTCTCGAAAACCCCAGCATACCTCTGCTAAGCAATACATAGTATGCCTGAAGAGTAGGAGCTTGCTTCCGCAAATATGAGTTGAATTCAGCTGGAAGCGCTGCTTCTAATGGAGTATTCATTGCTGCAGTGCGTTCTTTCTGGACTTCTGCCCAATTATCAAGCAAGAATTTTACCCGCGTGCGAGACTCAGTCTCCTTCCACTGAGCTTGCAAATTGATCGATACAAGATCCAACACATGATCGGAAGGGTTTGTCAGGGAGGGGCATGGGTGACCTAGCTCTGCAAAATAGCTGAGCATTTCAGCGCTCTGTCCGTTGTAAACAACCTGTCCACCTTTAGCCAAAAGCAGGATATTACCAAAATGTTCAAACAGGTCAGACCGTGGTTGGTGAATTGTGCAGATAATCGTTCTACCTTCTGCAGCTAATGCAGACAGGACTTGAAGAATAGAAGCTGCGGTAAAACTGTCCAGTCCGGAAGTGGGTTCATCAAGTAGAAGAACTTTAGGGTCGTTCAAAAGCTGAATGCAAATGGTAACTCGTCTTTTTTCACCTCCCGAGATACCTTTTAGGAATTCATCACCAATCATAGTATCTGCACAGTCTTTTAAACCCATTTTCAAAATAATTTCATCTGCTCTTGCTTGTTTCTGCGCTCTAGTCATATGATTTGGCAGACGAAGATAAGCCGAATAGTACAGTGTCTCTCTCACAGTGAGGGTCGGCAACAGGCCGTCATCTTCCTGTGTGACGAAGGAACAGATGGATTGGACTACCGATCTGGAAGGGATTTTATCATTGAAAATGACATCACCAGAAGATGTGTAATTTTGGGTGGCACTTGAATTGAGACGTCCTGCGACCAAATTCAGCAGCGAACTCTTTCCTGACCCACTGGGTCCGAGGATTGCATTGATAGACCCCGGCTCAAATGTTGCGGTGACATTACAGAGGATTTTAATGTCTTTCTTGTTTCTCCATCGGCCGATCATCAATGGATTGCGCTTGTGGACCTCAAGTTTGATGGAATTGAGATTAACAGTAATGGATGTATGGGCTGTTGAACTTCGAGTTAGCGTCTTTGCAACATCAAGGCTGTTATCACGTTTAGAGTTATGAGTTCTGGAAAAAGACACTGAGATTCGCAGGTATTGCAACAGAAGACCAGCAGCGATATAGAATCCGACAGCCCAAGCAATATTTACTCCAAGTGGAACTGAAATCCAGTTCGTTGGGAATCCCAATGTGTTGAGAATGTACTCTCCTCTATACGGCATGCAACCAACACTGCCAGCCGGATAGGGGCAATCCCCAATGAACCCAGTGAATTGGTTAGACATGGCTGTCCCAAAACTGTAGTAGAGGTAAGCAATCCATTTAGTCCACCTCACGTATACGGGCATGTATTTCGCATTAACGAAGAACCCACACGCCATTGATTGTAAGGTATAGCCAAGATTACCTACCAAGGAGGCATTGGTAAAATCTCTCGAGATACTGGCAGCAAAGGTTGCAAAAGAGACAGAGATATAGTGGCTAATAAGGTTGTTGGCAAAAAAGATGAAGAAGTACTTTGGACTGTCGTTCCTCAAGCCAGCCATGTAGTAGATGATTGCCTAAAAATGAGTTAGCTGGAAACATGTTGGATCGACAATTTTCACTTACTGAAAAAATTAACGGCACGTAGAGGTCCTCTGACCAGAATTTTGCCAATCGTCGTGATACGAGGTAACCAAACACACTGACACAACCTTCATTGTGTTCTCTATCGAATACCCGCAGGTCTGGGCCACAGAGTCTATAAGTTTCGTAGAGCAATAGGAGGTATCCCTGAGCAGAACATGCAGTATAAATCATCGCTTGTGTCGAACGGATTCCCGCTATTGAGCCATCCAGTTTGTAAAATATCCAGCCGCAAATGACACCCATCATTACGCACTCAATAAACAAGCCAAGTAGCCCCATGGGATCTCGGATTGAAAGCAGGATAGATCTGCGGGTAAGAACATTAATTTCCCGCAATAGTGGAGCTTTGGAATTGGAAGCCAAAGTTATCAGATCGGGGGTCGAGGAGCCGTCGTCTACCTTTACAGTTTCGAATTTCCCTAGCTCTGTCCAGCTATTGACGAGTCGCTTAACTCTCGCAGTAGATTCTTCCTCCTGTTCTGGTGTCCTAGTATCAATGGCAGCAAAATCTATAATAGAGTCAGCAGGATTTGATCTCTCAGGGAACTGGAAACCCTGACTCTCAAAGTAACCTAATGACTCCCGTACTCCACCGGTGTAAACACAATTTCCTCGAGAAAGGACGGTCACAGAGTCAAATAAAAAGAAGATATCGGATCTTGGCTGGTGGATGCTCATAATTAGTGTCCTCCCTCGCTTGGCCAACTGCTTGCACGTCTTTACTAGCAAATAGGCGGAATTAGCATCCAATCCAGTGGTAGGCTCATCGAGAAACAATACTGAAGGATTTGCAAGCAGTTGAATTCCAATGCTGAGTCGTCTTTTCTCTCCTCCAGACAACCCTTTATGCTGGGAATCACCAACTAACGTATCGGCACACTCTTTGAGCCCCAATTCTAAAATGATTTCTTCAACTACCTGCTTGCGGTTCTCAGCCGAAGTTGACGAAGGCAAGCGGAGCTCTGCGGCATAATGCAGTGTCTCTCTACAAGTAAGTCTAGGTTGGAGGATGTCTTGCTGCAGTACATAGGCGTTACGAATGCCATCGAGCCCGGGTCTCCCGTTGTAAAGGACCAGCCCTTCAACTTGTAGACTGTTGGAAGACATTCGTTCTGCCATGATGTTTAGTAGCGACGTCTTTCCAGAGCCAGACCCGCCTATGATTGCCATCAAGGACCCGGCTCGGACGTTGAGATTAATGTTACCAAGGATCTGGGTCTGATCAACCGGCTTGGCCCGGCCCATAGATTTGGCAGCGAGGTACTTCCACCCAGCCGCGGTGGCAATAGAAGGAGGGATGTCGACAGTCGCGCTGAGCTGCCGCACGTTTAGCTCCACCTTGTCGACGTTTGTCAGGGATAGGCTGTTGTGCGAGGCCCGGGAGCTGGTGCGTGTGACCATGGGGCCCCCGTCATCCTCACAGTCCACCTTGCTCTTTTCCATCTCTCTTGGAGGGTCCATAGGGTCGATAATAGTATAGTTCAAGGTGGGGAGGATTGGGGTTGCATTAGCGAAAGGCGTTTCGGCTACATCAAGCTCCCTGGAAAAGCCGTTGTTGCGTTATGCATGGACCAAACGGCCATACGAGCTCGTATTTTTGATCAGCGGTCCAGACTCTTCCCATCGACCACGTCGGACGGGCAAAATTGAGCAATGATTACACGAAATAGATAAAGAGAGAAATATTTTCCTTTTCATATATTTATTCTGCGTACTTTGTGTTCGAGTTGAGGTACTGTATTGTTTTATGAGGATGTGATACCGTATGGTATGTTAATGATCTTCGAATGATCGCTGCTGTCACTGCCCCTGACTGAGAGCTAGTGCTGTAGGCAACGAAACCTAGATTGTAGAGTGCTACTGATAATCTAATGAAGATGTACAACCGGTAGAATTACACTGGTCAAATGATTCCAACGAGCAATGCACTGCACTGACGAGTAAAATGAGGATACGAAATGTCATTGAAACCGATTGAATATTATTTTACCATATCTATCTAAAACCTACCGCCATTACAATCATAAACCTTCGGAGTTTTAGGGACCACTACCCGGAAAGGGACAGCAAATATTAATAATAAAAAATAACAGAATATCACAGTACTTCTATCGGGAAACGTAAAACTTGTGAGTCTTAACCAGGGATTCGTCATGGGGACTGAATTCGATGTCATCATTCTCGCTCAGGCCCAGTAGCTTTTTCATTCGTAGACCAAGAGGGTTGACCTTGGCCTTGTCTTTAGTTGTGGTCCAAATGTTAATTCGGTTGCCGCCTCGTCGAACATTGATAAACGCACCGCTAATAATCTCCTCCTCCTCGTTATCAAGCGTACCGCCAATAATGCCCAGCAGCAGCTTCATCCACAGCTCATCGCTCGCCGCAGCCGCCCGCTTTGGCACCATGTAAGTCAGCTTGCCACCCTTGGAGTTCTGAGGGTCCTCCCACTCTGGTCTGATGCCCTTCTTGAAGAACGAGCAGTCCGACTTGAGCTGCAGTTCCTGGATCTTTGGAATCGAATTAAACACACCCCAGAACTCTTCCACCGTAGTAACCGTGACAATCTCCTTCAACAGAGCAGACCAATCCTCATTCGGCTTCATCGCTGGCCGCGTGTACCAGAAAGCCCACTTATGCGTCAGTGGATGCACCACAGAAAACTCCTCCACGCTATTGAACACGGTCGGGCTGACCTCGCCGTTATTTCCTAGGCTCATCTCCTCGATCTGCTTCGCCACGGCATCCTCATTAACTCGGTTCTCTACCTCAGTCATCGTTGATTTGTTGATGTTGAAAGGTGGTACTTTTTTGCCCTGCACTTAAATTTTTTTTTTCTCGATCCCCCCCACTACGGTGTTGGAGGTTGGGAGTTGAGCTAACAGCACTAACACACCAAATGGCCGCTCGTTGCGGTTATTCAACTTGAATACTTGGGTAAAAGGACCAGTCATTGCTTTATTGTTTGCGACGTGGATGTTAAGTTCCGATTGTCAACTTGTCTGCTTTGCCTGCCTTGTCTGCCATGTAGCTATGTGACAACGTAGCTGGTTGTTAGCGTATATGATTCAACTCGGGCCATTAGAAGCGGTACAGCTAAACTACGCTATTGTATCGGACCATAGTCAGACATACCAACTACTATAGTGTTCCGTACCGATAATTATGCGTCGATGAGCCCCATGAGCCCCATGAGCCGCATCAAGTTTTTCACATGGGTGCCTGCGTGCGCCTCGTTGGGAGGAGAGGAAAACTAGAAACTGGAGATTAAATTCGGGCCAGGCGGCGCGTTTTAATAGGGGGAGGGATCCCTCGAGAGGCTTCGCACTACACGGTCATTCTGATCAGAGTCCACGTAGAACAACGACGAGATGGCTGGAATGGATACACTAAAGATGGCTGCGACAATAATCCCAATTGTCGTGTCACTGTTCTCATATGGGGTGTACAAGTTCCAGACTAAGCTTATTTATCCGTCTGATTTCCCAGAAGGCAGTCGAACGGATGTGGATACTCCCGATGAATACGGCATGCCTTATGAAGACGTGACGATTGAGACCCCTGACGGCGAGAAATTGAAGGCATTTTTGATGCTGGTAAGTGCCATTTATTCATATATAGCGATTATAATAGGGGGCCCACCCTCCGATGGGAATACCAAGAGACCTATCATGGAATAGCTGACTGGATGGGATCATCCAGACATGATGTCAAGTAGACGAGCTAACTGAAAAATGCTAGCAAGAAAAGGACCCCAAGGACCATACGACCATAATCATGCTCTGCCCCAACGCGGGCAATATCGGGCACAGTCTGCCTCTAGGGCTGCAATTCTGGAAAAAGGGCTATAATGTGTTTGTGTTCTCATATCGCGGATACGGATTATCTAGCGGAAGTACCACGGAGATAGGCATCAAGACCGACTGCGGAGCCGTCATGCGGTACCTCTCCGAGCACGATTTCGTGCAGAACGTTGTCTTGTATGGCCGAAGCCTTGGAGGAGCAGTAGGGATTTACATGGCATCATCATTGTTTGATAAAAGCATGGATGACGTTCGGCTGAAAGGGATCGTTCTCGAAAACACTTTTTTGTCGATTCCGCGACTGGTGCCGACCGTTTTGCCGGTACTGGCGCCGCTGACGTTTCTGTGCACGGAGAAATGGGAGTCTGAACGCCTGGTCATGAAGATCGATGAGCGCGTTCCCATGCTCTTTTTGAGCGGAGCGCAAGACGAGCTGGTACCCCCTTCGCACATGAAAGCTCTCTTCGAGTCTTCGCCGAGCAAGAGAAAGCTCCTAGAAAGCTTCGAGAAGGGCCATCACAATGACACAGTGTCTCAGCCCGGTTACTGGAATACAGTGTATGAATTCCTGCATTCGATTAATTAAAGAGGTAATATTGGCAAAAAGCCTTGTTTTTGTCCACGTACAGGTTCTGGGCTCTCGGCAATAGCAGAAAAGGGCAAAGTCGTAGTCATACAGATTGATGCCCCCCTGGTTTACGTTCCAATGCTTAGGTGTCTTCGATCCAGCTGCCGCAGCAGATCACCTGTATCCTACGCTCCTCTCCACCCGCCCTGCCCCCTTACTGCCCACTAGATCTTAGATTGGGCATGGAGGCATGCACTTGACATGCGTAAGAGCCGCATGCTGGAGACGGGTGTACCGCCATGCGCGGAGGTTGATTATCCTAAACGGGTTATGTTGGGGCCGCCCGCCTTGCGATTTGACGGGGATAAGCATATCCGTGCTGCTCATTTGTTATCTGAATCGACGGCCGGAAGACCTTCCCGACACTATGTAGCACTCACCAAGGATTGGCCATGATTGATGGGCAGTGTTCATATTTTGACTCGTTGAGCGACGTGGCCATTGTCTGGCCCGGAGACCCAACCTCAATTACGTACGTAGAACATTGGAAGGGTTCTACGGAAGGGTCCTACGTACCAAGGGACGATCACGAAGGAACCAGTCTCGACCTTGTTTAGGGCTACAATTCGTCTGCTAGCGACTCACTCTTGAGGGAGCAATCATACCCCGCGGACACATGAGCTTCGGGTAATGGATGAGATACCGCGTCATCTCCGTGCGGATGGGAAATTTGGCGCACATCTGTAATGTGTGTGTCTGCGATGTGTGTACTAACAGTCGCAATGGCGCATATATGTCCATTATCAAGGCGTGTTAATTGATCTTTTATTTTTTATTTTTTATTTTTTTTCTCTCTCGATTTCACCCTTGGGCTTAGCTTCGGATGGCTTCCATGGTGCATCGTCGGAACCTGCAACATACCTCGATGCCGCGGCTACGTGCTTATGATCAGATATGGTGTAGGCAATTCCAGAGGGCAGGGGGTGCCAGGTAGGTAACAGACACATACACGCTTCCGAAGGTAATAGGAGAATGAAAAGGTGGGGTAGAGATGGGCCAGATATATGCTTTTTGAGTCGTATTATACGATTTTCAATAATCGAAGCCTATTATAGCCCAGTCTAGGCTCCATCTATTCATTTTACTGGAGTTCATCTACAGGGTGGTTACATGCATATGGGTTATCTTTTATCCACGCTATCTCCGTGCTCCTCCAATGAGAACGGAAAAGCTCTCCAGGTGAGCACTCGTTGCCGTCGGAAGCGAGCCGCTTGCCCTACCAGGCTTACTACCACAATCGGCGCCTGTACCTGCAAATGGCACCCGACTGCTTGGATAATTGACGGTAGCTCACCCCCCTCGGAATAGCACAGCAGTTCCGCGTGCATTGCATTGCACTTGATCCAGCCGCACGTATGGCAATTGCCGAACTAGTAAATGGCCCGTCAGAGACAGGTTTCGTGCCCTGGGCCGCACTCTTATCCAACACAAATGCATTTGCATGGGGGGTACAGTATTACAAAGTAGCACGCATTGTTCCTGGCGGGGGGGGGGTTTCGAATATGGGCGGCTTCTCGGCGTGTTTGGAGCTCTCAAAATGGCATATCAAGGGAAAGATCGTAGCCGAGACGAGACCGGGGTGGATGGAAGGAGAAAGCCGGCCCTTGCCCCCTCACCTAGGCTATGACAGCAAGTGGATAGGAAATTCGGCGAGGACAACAAGGCGACAAAGTGTGAAGAGTGGCCGAACATTTCATATTACGACATGATGAACTGCCGACAAGCAGATAAGGGACTCATTTCTGCGGTACTATGACTTGGGACCTAATGAAATGAAAATAGGTAGACGGATATGATCATCGGGTTTACCGGTGCCCATTGCAATTTCTCCTGCAAGCCCTTCGGGCCGACCGCCGATGAACTACACCAATGAAAATGAGCGCCAGTCTGCCATTACGGACAAATTAGGTAATATTACGGGACAAAAGGAAGAGCCGAGGAGGTGAATATAGGCGATTCCCAGGCCAGTACGATTCGGGCAAAAGCAACCACCCCTACCCCCGACACTGTAGACCCATGCTGGATGAACGCTTGTGTGGACCTATATCACCAACACATTAAGCTTTACGCGAAAGACCTCAAATCTATACGTGGTCCTACGTGTGTGAAAACCAACACTGGTACCTGTACTCTAGCAGCCCGCAGGTGCAATAGGCACGGTAGCAGGAGGAGACACTTGGGCATATCTGTACTGTAAGAGGCAGGCCCGCTCGTCCTGCAAATGATGGGCAAAAAAAAAAAAAAAATTATCGAAATCGAAGTCTGGGCGGACACACTCACTCTCATGTTGAGGGCCTCCTCCCCCGGTGGTGTCGGTTAGCATGGACCTCTGTTTTAGGTACGACCCCTCCGGACCTGTCCTCAGTCAACAGGAATGCGACGTCTGAAAAAGCAACCAGCTCTGAAAAGGGTCTTTGCCTTGCATGTCGTCGGGAAAGTTCTTCCTGTGCATTGGACCAGTAGGACCTAAAAAAAAAAATAAAATATAGGTCCCAGGCTGGAGATGAAATGGTTGACCTCGAAGATTGAGTCTGCCTGATGGTATTTATGCCTCGCTGGATCCGGATGGAGGGCTGAGTTGAGCCGACCAATCTTTTTTCTCTCCCTCTCTCTTTCTCGCATTTCCAGAGCTCAGTCCAGCTCTCGAGCCATCGCCGTCGTCCTATTCAACTCTGTCGTCGGCGTCATCATTTAGAGGGACTCTCTGCTATAGTATTTCCATTACGTATTGTTGGAAGCACTGCTGCAATAATTGTTGCTTATACCCCTTTCATTATAGGTACTACTGCTCTACTCAACTATTGCAAGTTGTCCATCGTTGGCTATTACACGTTTGAACAATAGCCATTCTATTTTTTTTTCTCGGCATTGGAGACAGAGGAGAGTCGGTAACCAGCTCTCTTGAGGGCTCTTTTATAATCTCGGAAAGTCGTCATGAACAACTATACAGCGCCTAACGTGTCGACAGCGGGGTACAATATCCAGCAATCGCTGTTTGGTACCCCTGATGACATGTTCACACCCTCCTCTAGTTCGGGGCACTCGTCGCATCACCAGCCATCCTTTCATCCCCAGGATGCGACCCTATCGATGCTCCATCGGCCGTCGCACCCAGAGTTCCATCATTACCAACCGCAATTGCATTCCCATACCAGCCTCGAGCTGCCACCTCCACTAACCGCAACTCACAATGGAGTCGCTCCGCAACAGCAGCAACAACAACAACAGCAGCAGCATCATCATCAACATCACCATCAGCAGCAGCACCAGAGTCATTCCCAAGGTCCCGAGCTGTTACATCTGCCGACCTCGGTGTCGGCTTCAATGGAGCCAAACTACCTGCCCTATGCCCCTGTCGTGCCCCAAACCTCGCCCACTGCGACCCACTTTGCATCAGCAGTACAGGCCCCATCACCATCCCCACCAGTGTCTGTCCGCCCCAAGATTGCCCCCAAGCCAAAGTTCTCCCCCGAGGACGATAATCTGCTGATAGAGCTCAAGGAGAATCGTAAGATGACCTGGCGTCAAATCGCCGAACATTTCGACGGCCGTACCGCCGGGGCCCTCCAAGTACGATATTGTACCAAGCTCAAGTCGCGCAATAACTCGTGGTCCGAGAAGGACCTTTCTGCATTGAAACGGGCTGCCCAAGAGTACGAGGAGGACCGCTGGAACGTGATTGCCCAGAAACTTGGCAGCCGTTTCTCCCCTTCTGCCTGCCGTGAAAAGTTCGCCCAACTCGACGACAGTGCATCCCCCCTCTCCTCTTCCTCCTCTCCTAACTAATAAATTATTCTGCGCCATATGGAAACCCCGAGGGCCGGTCCTCGAACGCTAACCTCATCTATTTAGTCCTAGAACACGAATATATATTGTCGCATTCCAAACCATGTGATTCTGCACCAATGGTCAACAAAATCACCGTGGTTCTGTACCAAATCAGGATGATTCGTATAAAAGCTCCATGTCCATGTCTTCCATTTTGTAACAGCGTAACCAGATACTCCCAACGCGTAACAAAATAGCAAGAGCATCGGTAACAGGGAACATTTCAAGCCCAACTCTAATATTTGTACTTAAAGATTCCACCCTAAATTCAATCGTATCCCCACACCAAAGGCACATGGAAATTTGGAGTCTAGTCCTTGACAATGCCGAAACGGGCGTATCCTCAAGGCTCGTGCGGCTCGGTATTCGCGCCAATCATGTTGAAGGTTTCGGTTGGGAACAGGGGGTCAAACTCGCCAACCCTCAAAAAACTAGACCAAAGACGCGAAAATGTCAACGACGGGGCGAAAGAGCGTGCAAAAGCAGGCGTCCTCCGTGGTAAGTGGGTCCTCTGGGTACGAGAGCCCCATAAGCGACGGGCGGAAACGCCAGCATAAGCGGGATGAGCAGATCCGAAAGAAACTGGAGAGCGAGCTCTCCAAACGGCGTAACCAGGTCGGTAAGACCAAACAGGTACGGCGGCCACCCCCGGGCTCCGTACTGTCTCTGCGGCCCTCGCCACCTCTGACAATGAAGCTGACGACTACCATCTGCGAGGCTGCGCAGTTCATGTCGGCGAAGCGGGAGAATTGCGTACTGGTTCTCGACGAGGACGAGTCGATTTGTGGTATCTTCACCGCCAAGGACCTGGCGTTCAAGATTGTTGGATCGGGGCTTGATGCCAAGAACTTGACAATTGAGAGCATCATGACCCGGGATCCGCTGTGTGCTCGGACTGACACCTCGGCGACCGAGGCGCTCAATCTCATGGTGTCCAAGGGTTTCCGGCATTTGCCCGTGATGGACGAGAACCAGAACATTGCTGGTGTGCTCGACATCACCAAGTGTTTCTTCGAGGCGATGCAGAAGCTTGAGCGGGCGTACCAATCCAGCCGTAAGCTGCACGACGCATTGGAGGGTGTCCAGAGCGAGCTGGGGTCCTCACAGCCGGCGCAGATCATCCAGTATGTTGAGGCGCTGCGGCAGCAGACGGAGGGTCCTGATCTCGAGTCGGTGCTCGATGGGCGCCCGCCGGTATTTGTAGACGTGAGGACCCCTGTATCTGAGGCGGCGGCACTCATGAAGGAGAATCGCACTACGGCGGTGCTGGTGACGGACCAGGATAGCATTAGCGGTATTTTCACCTCCAAGGACGTGGTGCTGCGAGTAATTGCCGCGGGACTTGATCCGCGCAACTGCTCTGTCGTCCGGGTCATGACACCGCAGCCGGACTTTGCGCCCAAGGCCATGTCGATTCAGCATGCGCTGCGAAAGATGCACGACGGGCATTACTTGAACCTGCCGGTTATGGGGGAGGAGAACGAGATTGTTGGCGTTGTTGATGTGTTGCGGCTTACTTATGCGACTCTTGAGCAGATCAATGCGATGAACAACGACTCGACCGAGGGGCCGGCGTGGAACAAGTTCTGGATGTCGCTTGACCACGACTCGGAGTCGGTGCACTCGGACTCGATGCGGCCGCACACGCCGCACTCGGAGCGGCGGGGCGGTGCCGCAGGGGATGCGGCGGTTCCAGAACTGGAAACCCCGATTTCCCCACCCGACGTGTCTCAGGCCGAACTTGCGCAGTTCAGTATTGGCGACATTTCGCCAAATGACTCCGTGTCCCGCCAGGGGTACCATACAGCGCATGTGCAGGAGACTGCGTCCGAGCTTGCCAGCGCTCCGCCTTTCCCGTTTAAGTTCAAGAGCCCCTCGGGACGAATTCACCGGATCACTCTTGCCGTTGATAACGGCATTGACGATCTTCGGCAGAGCATCATTGAGAAGCTTTCCAGCAGCGAGATTGCGACTCTGGGCGGCGAGGGTCTTGTCGAAGGAGACAAGCTGGTTGAGACTGGGTTCGCCGTGTCCTACATTGACGATGAAGGGGATGCGGTAGCAATTACCTCCTCGCAGGACTTGGTGGATGCCATCACCATTTCGCGGCGGTGCGGCCTCCACAAGGCTGATCTGTACATTCACCATCCGGATGAGCAAGTTGAAAAGCCGTCCACCCCGCCGCCCAAGCCTCCGGTAGCGGCCGAGCCCTCGGCCGCGTCTGTGAGACCAGACGAGCTTATTCCGGGCGTGCCAAACGACCTGCTCTTGCCAGGTGCAATTGTCACCCTTGCGGTGAGCATTGTCCTTGTGTTCTCCCTCCGACGTAACTAGACATGCCTTGCGGACGGCACCAACCTACGACTCCGGGTATATATCGCACTGCAGCTACCGCCGTGTAGGGACACCCCACCAGGACTGAATCTCAGCTAATACTTGCATCTACTGTAACCCAAAGAAAGAAAATATGAACAGGCATTTTATTGATTACGTTGGGGTAGGGCCAATCTCCAGTTGCAGCATCGCAGGTAGCCTCTCTACTTACACACCTACCTGCAGCAGGCGGTTTTACAAAGTGCCAGAAAAAATTGCATACGTACTAGCTCTCGTGCAGGTTGCGTGTACCCTACTCTACCTCAGCTGCTGAATCTTGACACAGATAATAGACATGGATATTGTTACGGAAATTCTATTGGTGCGGCGGCGTATACATTGCCTTGAATCTTGTGCCAAGATGGCTTGCTTGTATACCAAGGTAGGTTCCGCACCCATTCCGCAGGGGGGTTCAGGTCTCAATGCACCGTTGTCTGTGATGCAGTTTTAATAGCCACTCGGATCACTAAATGATAGCCCCGGGGTCTCCAATTGCCGTGGCGGACACGCCGCCAAGAGACAGGCATTTATATGGATCATTGTTCGTTTCATCGGGCTCACGGGGTTTGAATAGATGGTTCTTCCGGGTAGACGTTTCCCTGTGGACATCGGATCTACAATGCAAGAGCTTTGGTGGTACGCAACAGCAAGTGACAGAGCTGCTACTGTATGCACAAGTTTGCTGTTACCCGGCGACCCATGGCTAGGAACCCGGCCTTTGAAAGTAGGTCCGGTATCGAACTTGTAGCGGGGCCATCAGGATTCATATCCTATTGTAATGAAATATCAGAATCCCCTCTTACGCCCGACTGCGTCTAGCTGCTACGGTCCTCCAGGATCTGAGGGCACTTGCGCCTTGTTACGCGGTTACGAGTCTTGTTACGCGACTGGGAGTCTCGTTACAGCGTAACAAAATCGTGATCACCCAGTAACGATTTCGCGTAAATCCGTCAGTGAAGTTGATAGTCATTATATACAGGTTATGAGGCGTTATATTACAGAAAAAGCAGGGGATAAAAGTTAATCCATGGCGGACTTGAGAAGCTCGTCCGCCTTCTTCTTTTCGGCGTCCTTGGCCTCCCGCACGACCTGCTGCCAGCGGTCCTGCTGGGCCTTTCGCTCCGCAACCACATCAACGACCTTAACATTTCCGAGGTCGTTGAACTGCTCCTGGGTAAGGTAAACCGCGTCCGGCTCCTTTTCGTTAAACTCGACGCCAATGACCTTGCGCACAAAGTACTGCTTAATGTCCCCCACCGTCTGCAGCGAGGAGAGCACCGAGTCCGGGATGGCCACCCGCAGCGTGTGCTGGACCTGCTTGGTATACTCGAACCGCTGACGGAGATCTGTCAGCGGCGTGCTCAGCCAGTCCTCCGGGGTCTGCGGCGCAATGACCTGGTACCCCGACTTCAATGCATCTAAAACCGTCTCCTCCGTCAAAGACGGGTCAACGTACTTGACAGGCCACGCCCGGAAGCTGAACTTGCGCGACTCCTCGGACCAGTTGGCATCTTGCTGCGGCGCACCGATAACCCGCAGCACCTGCTTCTGCTGGGTCGCCGCGGTGGACTCACCAGCCTCGACGCTCTTCATGACCTCTTTGGTTGATTTCTGCGGCACCTTGGGCTCCTCGGGCTTGATAGACCGCCGCTTGAGGAAGTCGAACAGGTCCCCGCGGGTCGCAGAGGTCGAAAATGCCCTCGCCGAACGCGACAATGCAATGCTCTGTCGACTAATCATGTCGTTTACTGGTGCTTTGGCGGGTCTGAAAATTTCACCCGTCAATCGGTGGGAAGGGGCAGACTGATGGTTACACCCGTACCGTTCTGAAAATTACACATCACCAAAAAAGCCGCACCAAAGAGCCGCACCAGCCGCACCACCCCTCGCCCGTAGAGACATTGTTCTCGCCTGCGCCGTTTTGCGGTGGGATAACGCAGGTATTGACAGACATGCCTCTTGCTGTTTAATATAATGTACTCGAGTCGGGTCTAGGCCGTGGAATACGGCGTTGATAGTCGGGTGGGATGACTGGTTGAGAGTAGGACACAGACGGGACGTGAAAGCCAAGAAATCGCGTCGGTTCCTCACGTACTGATTTGGAAGTACCGCGAGAACGCTCGTTAGACCCTTCACCACAAGGAACATATGCAGTACTACGGCAAAGGTGGGGCTGGCGATCTGCGCGACAATGCGCCATGGATTTCCGATACACCAAAGCCTCCTTTCCTCTGCAGGAACAGGCCAACAGATCTCGGACATGCACTAGCGGGCTGGTAGCACAATAAGGAGGGCCAACGTCGCGGATACCCATGGCGTAGCGTACCGCTCACACGGAGAAAATATGGGCCATTAGTAGCCCTTCAGTTGTAACGCTACATCAGGGTGCCAACTCCATCACCCTCGGCGTATTCCCGATCGTGCTCCAGATCAGTGGGCCAGTTACAGCGTAACAAATGTGTAGCGGCTGGAGCCCCTGCGGGTTTGCCCCCATACCAATTGTACCCCCAACTCGAGCCCCCCATAGGCTCAGCCCCCAGACCCCCATCTCCGGAAGGGCCTTATGCAAGCGAATGTGAATTAGCGTTAAATCAGCAGGCTCTCCGCGCCGCGGAGCTACAGGGGGTCTGGGGGACTGGTCCCCCAGTGTCGCATTCTAGAAGGATTTGAACCCAATTGAAGTCCGTCTATGCGGAATATTAGGCGTCGACAGTGTTTCTACGTCGCACGGAAATGGTCGACCCTATACAAGCGGATGTGAATTAACGTTAATTCGACAAACTCTCCGTACAGCTAGCGGAGCGAAAGGATCTAGGCCATTGGGGCGTAGCGTATTCGAGGGCCAGCCCTCGAGCTCCCGTAGTTGGGGGTTCCACCCCCAAACCCCCATCTCCGTGACCCCTAGTTCGATGTGTATCTGCATTACTTGTATTGTATTAGCCCTGCTATACGGGGTTCTAGGGGCTCCGCCCCTGCCAACAGGGGGTCTGGGGGACTGGTCCCCCAGGTCAATTGCTCGTGTAGTATTCGAGGGCCAGTCCTCGAGCTCTCGTAGAACCCCAGACCCGTCAGCGGAAGGGCCTGTGTAAACAAACATGAATTAACGTTAAATCAGCGGGCTCTCCGCGTAGCGGAGCTACAGGGGGTCTGGGGGACTGGTCCCCCAGGTCAATTGCTCATGTAATGTATTCGAGGGCCAGCCCTCGAGCTCTGTAGCTGGAGCCCTGGCGTCGGGCCCGTGTACTTGGCAATTGATGTATAAATAGTCTATCGCAAGAACATCCACCAAATGAGGAAGAGTAGGATGAGGGAGACCCCAACGACGGGGACGTACTGCTTGATCATGGCCTCGAGGTTGATGCGCCGGGCCGCCTTGCGGTACCGCTGGGACTGGGTGCGGAGGGACGAGGACAGGTCCTGCATCTTGTCGAGCGAGTCACCCCGGTAGAGCAGGTCCTCAATGTTTTTGGTCATCACCTTGGTCACGTCCTGGAGCTCGGCGTTGAGCTTGTCCAGGTTGGCGGTAGCCCTCGAGTCCTGGTACACCCGCTTTGTCTTCTGCATAAAGTTGTCAAACTCGACAAACGCATAGGGCCGCAGCCCCGGACGCAACGCCTGCTGGCCAAAGCTCTTATTGAACTCCTTGTCGAGCTCCTCCAGGTAGGAAAACGCCAGCTTCCGCGGGTACGAGTGGTCGCATATGCACAGGTAAATGATCCCCTCCGACATGAGGTAGCTATATCTCGGTTAGCCACACGGTCTCTCGCCGCTGTGTACGTACTGGATCGTGTATTCTCCGCTCTCAATGCTGGCGCGAGGCTCGGAATTGCTGTTGATCTTGCGCATGATCACCTTGACCTGCTTCTTCTGCTCGTTGAGCTTCGCGTCCTGCTCGTCGTCAACCGACGCCGACAATGGCAGCCCTATCTCCCGTTAGCCACTCCCCACACCTCGTCGCACACTCACCATCGTGGATTCGGTTTATAAAAGTAGACAGAACCATGGTGCTCTGAGCAATGTGTCGTTTTCAAGGGGTCGGAAACCTCCCGACACGACACCTTTAAGGCGAACGTGATTGCTGTCCATGGCGTGCGGTTGCCCGTTACATAATTTACACGTACACATTGGCGTATCCTCGCCAGGCAATTACACGATTGTCGTAAACCGCTGACTGCGCTTGTGGTAATTGCCGTATTCTGGAGCGTTACAGCCGTTACCCTTCCAATTCCTTGCGGGGTCTGTTGGGAGGATTTTGTTACGCTGTAACAACCGTTGGAACCTCCGCGTAGCGGAGCTACGGGGGTCTGGGGGCTGGCCCCCAGCGCAATTGCTCGTGTAGTGTATTCGAGGGCCAGCCCTCGAGCTCCCGTAGCTGGGGGCAAAGCCCCCAGGCCCCCTTCAGCTGTTAGCCATGCTATACGGGGTACTAGGGGCGGAGCCCCTGCCCACAGGGGGTCTGGGGGACTGGTCCCCCAGTGCAATTGCTCTAGTGTATTCGAGAGCCAGCCCTCGAGCTCCCGTAGCTGGGGGCAAAGCCCCCAGACCCCCTTCAGACCGCGGAAGAGCCCCATGCAAACGAAAGTTAATTAATAAATCTGTGAACGCTCTGTGGAGCCACTGTCCCCCAGTGTATCAGTGCCTCCACGTCAGATGCAATTACACAATTGTCGTTAACTGCTGCTCTTGGTGGCTCGGGCACTTTAGCCCGTTACAACCGTTGCGGGGGTTGAAAGAAAATTGTTACACTGTAACAACCCTTGCGGGGTCTGTTGGGAGACACTTGTTACGAACCCTCCGCGTAGCGGAGCCACGGGGTCTGGGGGCGTCTCCAGGTCTTGGCAAGCCCCTGGGGTGGCTGGACTGCTTTGTAAGCCCACCAGCATGGCTAGATAACAGAGGCGGATCCCCCGATCCCAAGACGTCAACAGCAACCAGGACGAACAACCAGGACGAACAATGGTGGACTATTCGCTAGCCAAGATCAAGTCTGTAAACGAGGCGTCGCGCAACCGCGTGGAGATTGAGAACCCAGTCGGGGTGTTCATTGGGGGCACCTCCGGCATTGGCGAGCACACGGCGTACAAGTTTGCCCAGTACACCAAGGCGCCCACTGTGTACATTGTGGGGCGTAACGAGACGGCGGGCAATGGCATTCTGGCCAAGCTCAAGGAGATCAATCCGGACCCGCAGAGCCGGTTCTACTTCATGAAGCACGACGTCACGTTGATCAAGGAGTGCGACCAGCTGTGCGAGCAGATTGCCGCCAACGAGAAGAAGGTGAACCTGCTCTTTTTGTCGAGCGGGTTCCTACAAATGTCCGGGCGCAATGAGAACGCGGAAGGAATTGACACCAAGATGGGCGTCAATTACTACGGACGATGGCGTATCGTGGAGAAGCTCATGCCGCTGATGGAGAAGGCCAAGGCCGGCGGGGAGCAGGCGCGGGTGGTGTCGGTGCTAGCGCCCGGTACAGAGGGTAAGCTCAATGAGGATGATTTGGCGCTCAAGAAGACGTACAGCTTGCTCAATGTGAACCGACACTTTGTGACCTTTAACTCCCTTGCGGTGCGGCGGTTCGCCGGGCTCTACCCGGATATGGGCTTTATCCACGCGCACCCGGGACTCGTCAAGACCCAGATCATGCGGGAGTTGCCGGTGTGGGTGCGGGTCCCCAGTATGCTGTTCATGCCGTTTGCGACTTCGCAGGAGGACTCGGCGGAAAAGTTCTTCTACCTGGGCTACAGCGGCGAGGAGTTTGGCAAGGGCGCACACCTTGTCAAGTCGGGGCTCGATGAAGTTACCCCGAAGGAGGAATATCTCTCCGAGGAGCTGCAGGAGCGGGTGTGGCAGCACACGGAGCAGGTGTTTGAAGACGCGTTGAAGCGGGATAATGCGGGGGGTATATAAGTAGCGTAAGCGTGCCGGTAGCAACCAATAATCATCAAATTGCAATGTCAAAGTATCCAGGGCGCCGCATCTGCCAGATCGTCAAGGTCCGGCCGGAAAAAGTGGAGGAGTACATTAAGGTCCACGAGAAAGTACCGTCCCCGGTGCTCGAGCTGCTGGCCAAGTACCATATCGAGGACTACTCGATCCACTACTCGGAGCAGTTCAGCCTGCTCATCTCCAACTTCAAGTACCTGGGCGAGGACCTCGACGCCGACTCGGAGAAAATGCGCCACGAGCCGGCCAACCTTGAGTGGTGGAAGCTCACCGACGGCATGCAGGAGACCCTCGTCGAGTCCTCCTCCGGTAGCAGCGACCCCAAGGGCTGGTGGCAGCCCCTCCCAGAGGTGTTCCGGTTCGACCACTAAAGCCCCGCGGGGGGATGCATGAATGGCGGTACAATGTTCTCCGGCAATGTACCTTGATAACCCCAGCCTATAACTACCTGTAGCCAATACATAACTGCATACACCAGAAAAGTACCCGTAGTATGAAGGACGCTATTGTAATCGGTGCCGGTATGAGCGGCATTGCCGCTGCTGCTGAGCTTGCCGCGAAGGGCAAGGAGGTCGTAGTGCTAGAGGCCCGGGAACGCCTCGGCGGGAGACTGTTCACTGACCGGGTCAGCGGGTCCGCTCCTTACGAGCTCGGGTGTAGCTGGATCCACGAGTCGCTCGACAATCCGCTGCTCCAGATCGCTCTGGAGAACGGCGTGGAGGTCCAGTACGACGACGGAGACATTGCCCTCTATGACCAGAATGGCCCCATTGACCCCGCGCGAGAACTCGGTCCTGCTATGAACGAGTTCAGCGCCTTTGCCGCCTTGTACTGGGAAAAGCATGCCGACGAGGAGGATCTCTCCCTCAAAGAGCTCGTGGCCAAGTTTGTAGAATCCCACCCGCGGCTCAGCGAGGACCAGAAGAAGAGTCTCCCGGGGCTGCTCCGACTACCACAGCTTGGTAACGGTGTCGACTGGTCCAAAGTCTCTACCAAGCAGTCTGCCCCAAACAAGGGCCGTGACCTCATGGTCGTTGGTGGTTACGATAAGGTCTACGACGCCGTCCGGGCTCCATTGCAAGACTCGCAGATCAGGCTCAACACGGCGGTCAAGTCAATTAACTCCTCCGATCCCTCCAAGGTGGTCGTTACTACCACCTCTGGTGAGCAGTTGGAGGCTGCCTACGTCGTGGTGACCGTTCCAATTGCTGTCCTCAAGCACGGCGACGTTGAATTCACTCCCCCACTCGCGGACGACCTGTCCAAGGCCATTTCGACTTCGGACGCGGCACACGTGGGCAAGATCTACTTTGAGTTCGACCAGGCCTTCTGGAACACCGATACGGACAAGTTCATCATCTCTGCCGACCCCGAGAGCGGCGAGAATGGCCCATTGTCCTATCCACTGCTTCTCAGTAACTGGTACAAGTTCAATGGCTCCAAAAAGCACCCTGGTCTAGCGCTGCTCATGCCTCCACCCCACACTAACCGATTCGAGTCCGATTCATCCACCGCCTTTGAATTCTTCACTCCCGTGTTCAAGGCATTGCAGACCGATAAGACCCAGCCATTACCGCAGCCAACAAAGATCACCGCATCCAGCTGGACTACCTCGCCCTACTCGCGGGGGTCCTACTCGACCTTTACCGTCGGCAACTACCGTGCCCCGTCGATTGCTGCATTCGAGGCTGGCAGGGGCCGGATCCGGTTTGCGGGTGAGCATACCATCCCCAACGGCGCTACGTTCGCACATGGCGCTTATCGAAGCGGCAGACGTGAGGCTGCTTATATCCTGTCCAAGCTGTAATATCACTACGTTGTTCAGTCCCTCCAAACCGACCTGAGATTGGGGGCCAGCCCCCAGACTCTTCTCAAGGAATTGCTGATAAACTCGAGCCCTAGTACTAATTGAAATTCCGTGGCATTGGTACATGTCAGATCTATTTCCCCGCTTATCTACTTCTACGTATGCACTACAGGCGTGAAGATCAATCAGCTCCGTCGGCCACTCCGATGGTAGGATACTTGCTATAAAACGGCGCCATACGCTCAGGTGAAAGAAAAAAAAAATGGCGGAGGTTAATGAAGATTTCCTACGGCGACTACCAAAGTGCGAGCACCATGTTCATCTGGAAGGAACTTTGAGCCCTGAGCTGCTCTTCCAGCTCGCAAAAGATAACAATACTGCTCTTCCTGACGACTTTCCAAGTACTCCAGCCGACCTCCATGCCAGATACGACCGATTCACTGGACTCGATGATTTCCTCCAGTTCTACTATATTGGAATGCAGGTGCTCCAAACCGAAGCGGATTTTGAGAATCTCGCGTGGGAGTACTTCCTCAAGTGCCAAAGTGATGGAGTGCGTCATGCAGAGGTTTTCTTTGATCCCCAGGGCCATGTAGACAGAGGCATCTCGCTGGACACTTTGGTGAAAGGGTTCACTCGGGCCATTTTACGAGCCGAGCAAGAGCTCGGGATCACCTCCAAACTCATCATGTGTCTGCTACGACATCTCTCGGTAGAGTCTGGCGTGGAGATGGTTAAGGCGGCCCATTCGCACTTCAGATCGGGCGAGATTGCTGGGATTGGTCTTGATTCCACGGAGAAAAACATGAATCCACTCAAGTTCCACCCCATTTTTGAGGCTGCCCGGGAGTCTGGAGCGCAAATTCGATACACTGCACACGCTGGCGAAGAGGGCCCTGCAGACTATGTGTGGGAGGCGCTCAAGGAACTGCAGGTCGAACGAATTGATCATGGCATCAACTCTCATCATGATGCAGAGCTGTTGGCACATTTGGCGCAAACGAAGACATTGCTGACCCTCTGTCCGGTTTCCAACGTTAAACTCCGAGTCGTCAACTCCGTGGCGGACATTCCATTCACAAAGTTCCTCAACCACGGCGTGCCATTCAGTATCAATTCAGATGACCCGGCATACTTTGGTGGTTATTGTTTGCACAATTACCTTGAAGTTCAGTCTGTATGTAACTGGACTACTGACATTTGGGGCCAAGTGTGTCTTGCTGGAATCGATGGCAGCTGGGTTGACGAGCAGCGAAAACAACTTCTCCGAGATGAACTGGCACTCGTCCTACAGGGATAATCCCCTTTTTGAATTCATAAACATTATATTCGGCCCCCAATTTTTTATATAGCTAGACTTTGAAAAAAGATTGATACAGACCATAGTCACGTATCTACTTGGCTGGTTTTTAAGTAGGCTTCTGTTTGCCCTGGGCTAGAAGCTCCTTCATCTTAGCGTCAATCGCTTTACCCAGCTCTGGTGTGACCAAAGAAAAGTACTCCACCACTCGCTTGCGATTTTCGGGTCGGCATGGCAGAGCATGAGTCGCCGCGTTGTAAATGAAGTTCTCCTGCTGCCCAGGCTGCTTACCAAGAACCTTCCAAAGATTTCGAGGCTGCTCGAAATCAATATCGGTAAAGTCCTGCCAGTGGTACTTTTCAACATGACCGACCCACTTTTCGTGTTTGGCGCTCATAAAGCTAGTCTTCTTGTAATTTGCATCACTCATTCTCCCTGGGTAATTCATCGAAGATCCAAAGTTATTCTGGTTCATAAATCCATCCCGCATAAATGGAGTGAAAGACTTTAGCGGACAATTCACTGGAATCTGCCTATAGTTGGTACCTAGACGGTGACGGTGGGTATCATCGTACGAAAACAATCTGGACTGGAGAACCGGATCTGCCGAAGCCTCGACTCCTGGAACGAGATTGCTTGGCGAGAAAGCGGCCTGCTCAATTTGTTCAAAATAATTATCGGGATTCTTGTTGAGTACCAGCTTGCCAAATCGTCGCAATGGGAATTCTTTTTGTGGCCACACCTTGGTCAGATCGAAAACACTGAATGGCTGTTTCTCGGCATCCTCGGGTGACATTACCTGAACATAGCACGTCCAAGAAGGATATTCGTCTCGGTCAATGGCATCATTCAAGTCTCGAAGGTGATAATCGGTATCCTCACCAGCAATTCTCGCCGCATCATCATTGTTCAGAGTCTTGACCCCTTGGTCTGTCCTCAAATGAATCTGGACGTAATTGAACGACCCGTCAGCTTTCACCCACTTGTACGTATGCCCAGAGTACCCATGCATGTGTCTCCAGCTAGCTGGAGTACCTCGGTCAGACATGAGAGTCATTACCTGGTGTAAGCTCTCGACATTGTCGCACAAGTAGCTCCAGAACATATCACGGTCGCGCAGGTCCGTCTTGGGGTTCCGCTTTTGACTGTGAATGAAGTATACAAACTTAATTGGGTCCCTAATAAAGAAGACTGGGGTGTTATTGTACACCATATCGAGAATTCCCTCCTCGGTGTAGAGCTTCGTAGCAAACCCACGAGGATCTCGAACTGTGTCAGAGCTCTGACGAGCCTCACCAACAGTCGAGAATCGGGTCATGGCCTTGGTTCGCTTGCCTACCTTGCTCAGATAGTCTGCACAGGTCAGGTCGGTCACATCATCAGTGCACTCAAAATACCCAAATGCACCACCACCATTGGCATGGACAACCCGCTCCGGAATTCGCTCTCGGTCAAAATGGGCCATTGTCTCCATGAACTGAGTGTCCTGGATAAGCAAAGGCCCTACCTTGC
The DNA here is from genome assembly GCA_030558815.1 of Blastobotrys malaysiensis. Taxonomy (NCBI): domain Eukaryota; kingdom Fungi; phylum Ascomycota; class Dipodascomycetes; order Dipodascales; family Trichomonascaceae; genus Blastobotrys; species Blastobotrys malaysiensis. Next base: position 59,364 of record JAKTQL010002498.1, read on the forward strand.
CAATCTTCTGCGAGCCGAATGGATCCTGTACTGGCGCACCATTGGACAAAGTATACGTCTTATCCTGTTCCGACATTGTAACAATTGATTACGGAAATAAGCTACAAGGAAGGGGTACCGCCCATATTTATACACTCCACACAAAGCAAGGTCCTCCCCGATCGCCAATGCCTTTTTTGCTCCAAAAATCTAGAACATTGAGGCGTTATTAATTGCCAAACTCCTTGGTGGCCTGTTACCTGGTAAGCTAGGTTTCGAAGCTGTCTCAACGTACAAGAGATTGTTCCGAAGGGGCCGGAGAATATTCTCCGAAGTATGGCAATCGGGCTCTATACATACCAATATAACAGCTATAGAAGCTATAGTAAATCGTCCTTCTCTTAACGTTGTCTAGAAAACAAATAAACGGTGTATTCCCTTTGCTGCTCCTCCGTTCTAGATGGTCTTCTTACAGTCGGAGCAATGTCTTACTCCGGATCATCATGCCAGCTCCACTGCGGGGAGATTCTGACAAATCTCTAATTTCTAATTAGTCCAGACCTCCATGGATTGGGAATATCCATTATTTCACTGGATAGACCATAGGATCTTGATTATTATCCTACTGCAGGTGCAATCCACAACAGATTAGTGATGTACGTACCCAATTGCTGCAACTGTGTAGTTTGTTTCTGTTCTAGAGCAAACACCGCCGGGAACTGATCAGGTAAAAGGTGTTGCAACGGTTGCGACAATCCTCTTTGTCAGTCGATACGAAGAAAACCATAAGGTAGTATACATGTACCTCTCCCATTTATTGGCAAGAGAGAAATGAGTGCCTTATGCGTAAACCCAATTGCTAAGGGTATGGGCGTATACGCACGGCATAAGGCTTGCATATCGATAGGGATTAGCTCCTGTAATCAAATGACCATGGAAATATAGAACTACTGTACGGCACTACCCTATTTATAAGGAATATTTGATGCGTATACATTGTATATATAGAGAGTGCATAACGTAATTATAATGTATACATAAATCAGTTAACTTGATTCAAGTCAGTTATGTAATTTTGTGCGCGCGAGAAAAATTCGAAAAATTTAAAAACATATCAGGCCCACAATTTCTTGTGGAGTGGAATTTGATTCAGCCGAGAATCGAACTCGGAGCCTCCTCGGATTTAGCTCACTTAATGTGAACGAGATGTGATAACCGTTACACCACTGAACCCCTGATTGTTGAATTTTTTGGTTCTATAACTCTAAAGACCTGAAAACGATTTTTGCGCCGCACTGATTAGTTTTAAAAAATATTAGTTTTAATTTTCTTATACTTGTATAATTAATATTAAAATGAAAAGATAAAAAAAAAAAAAAAACTGAATGCGGCTCGTGAGGCTCAAATGTATAAAAAAGTTATATTGGATTATTATATTGGGTCCTCTGGCGAAAGCCGCTTATAGGACTATAATTGATTTGAGGGAATCCGCATTGTCTACAGTGGACTGGTAACCGAGGTACCAGTCGACTTCAGTTCGCACATGATGTCTATTAGAATGTTTTTGATCTGGCTGGTGAAGCCCAATGTCTAGATATAGTCTTCCTTTAGCAGTATGCAGAGACTCAAATCAAGAATTATTATTATTAGATATAGTCTTCCTTTAGCAGTATGCAGAGACTCAAATCAAGAATTATTATTATTATACTATAATTGATTTCAGTTCAATGTATAAAATACGGGTCCTCTGGCGAAAGCCGCTTATAGGACTATAATTGATTTCAGTTCAGTTCAATGTATAAAATACTCAAATGTATAAAATGTAGGCACACCAAGAGAGATTAATGTCAACTCCATACCATCGGAAGGTTCTCGGTTTTAAATCCTGCGAAGGAAGTGTTTCCTGGGAGCTACGGGGGGTAGCCAATCCCCACGGCGCGAATGCGATAATTTGGGTGGACTCAAGTTGATATGAAACGGATTACTATTGTTATATTGGATTACTATTATG